>JAWQUT010000091.1:1133582-1143829 GCA_033807755.1 Ellobium chinense | reverse complement strand
ACACACACACAACCACACACGCACACACACAACGACTCACACATACACACACACACACACACAAACACACACACAAACACACACACACACTTAACTGTGTCTATTTTGAAAGAGTTATGCCCCTTCACATGGTATTTAGAATATAAAGCAAATGGTGCCAAGGCTAGTAATTAAAGGTTAAGTAGGAGGCAGTTTTTAAAGCAGGAGGCGGTTTTTAAGCAAGTGTCAAATCATGTCAAGTTTATTCAGCTGTGAAGTTCTTGCCACATCACATGGTGCAGGCTCATAGATCACCTAGAACACAGGACTATGTTGGTTTGATCCTCAGGGGTGAACGAAAGGGCTGGTCGTTCAATTCTGTGGGCGGTCCCTTGGGGATTTTAAGCAACGGAAGTATGGATGCCTAAACAAGCCAAGATGGCTGCGACTGATGCGGAGGAGCTAGAAAGTATACGCTGACGTGCTAGTGGTGTTTGCTATACTGATATCTTTGCCTCATCTAATAGTAATAGTATATGCACCACCGTTTGTTCTTGCCACATCCTTCTCTAAAAGTAAATTTCGCAAACAAAGTCGAGAAACTTACCGCCCCTCCCTCCCCCTCACCTTCCCGAATTTACGCATCCTGACTGACGGAGGGATAGTGTGCCGTGTGCAAATGCATCCGGCAATGGTTAAATTTCTGCTTTTCCACGGAAGAATAGAACGTGTACGTCAAATTAGGTTAAAATCACCTTTTGGCGCCTTTGTATAGCGCTCCATCTGGGTTGTTCAGTTTTAGCAATTTTTGGTTTTCAAGACCGTCAACCGTATGTGCCATTGATTAATTACGTGTAATGAACTGTGTCAGAAGGCGAAAGTTTTCTTTTTTTTTGTTGTTGTTGTTCTTTTTGTGTCCCCTATAAAATTGCGGGGTCTCTGGTTTACATGAAAGTATTTGGTCGTAGAACAGCAGGTTAATTTTAGCATGTAATTTCTGTCCTACTTTTCTGGTTCGTTTATGCAGCAAATTTTTCATTTCCTGCCTGATCTGGTGTCGGGACGAAAGAAGTAATGGTAGAATTACGATTCCATATTACGGTAATGGACCATAGTTAACATTTGATAGGCATTTCTGGGAGTATGTTGGTGTGTGTATATCTGTTTCCATTTCTGTCTGTGTGCGTGTTTGTGTATCTTTTTCTATGTTCGTCTGTCTGTCTGCCTGGTTATCAGTCTGTTATTATGACCGTTTTCTATTGGTCTGTCAGCCTGTCTGTTCATTCGTTTGGCCGTCAGTCTGTCTGTCGGCCTGCTTGCCCGCCTGCCTGCCTGTCTGTCAGTATGCCTGCTTTCCTGCCTGCCTGTCTACCTGCCTGTTCGGCTTATCTGCTTACCTGCCTGCCTGCCTGCCTGCCTAATCCTGTCAAAATCGTTAAAATCAGCTACCAGTAATTATTTTGCCACACTGAATCACCTCCGCCCTAACTTTACCTCATCAGAGATACTACGGGAGTTCGCAATCAAATTCCCATCCTCGTCATTGTCAGAAATATTCGAAGCCTCATCGCCATCACAGTCCGGAGTCAATTCGAATCCTCATCGCCATCACAGTTCGGAAATATTCGAATCCTCGTCGCCACCACAGTCCGGAGTCAATTCGTTATTCTTGTCATCTTCAGAGATGTCCTCATTCTCATCAGCACCGCACCCACTTCCTTATCCTCGTCATCCTCAGAGATGTCCGTATCCTTATCGTCAAAGATGGTATACGTATGAATGTCGCTAAATCCTCCATCAGCCAGATTCTCGTCTCCTTTAACTTGATCAGAGCTTTTTCCACACAGAGCACTTCCGGTTACGGAATCATTGATGAAGGTTACAGACCTGTAATGGGATTGGACCCTTTTTTCCTCTATGGGCTATATTAACATTTTGAGCTGCCCTCTGAATCCAAAGTTTTAGCTTTCACCCAGACCCGTACCAGACTGAAGCTCATTATGTGGCCCAAATTTTAAGACTTACCCAACCCAGCAAGCCCATTGAAATTTTGAGCTTGGTTGCTATTTGTAAACAGAGTCTTCATTTTTCACTGGTCAACGCCAAACCCCCCCTCTTCCGTCTGAGCACACCCTTGACCTGGCAGTTCCAGCCCAGGGCTAAATAGTGCCTGGCAAAATAAAGTAAAATGGACAGAGTTTTCCATGATATCAAAATCCCCCCCCCCCTTTGGAGCCCTTATTACTGGAAGCAGGGCATGCCAAAAGAGGGGGAGATGAAATATACCCCCTAAGTTGTACGACCCAAAAGTGAAAGTACAATTACAGGCCTAGGACCCAAAAGTGAAAGTATAATTACAGGCCTGTAACCTGAACCCGACAGAAGGGGCCACAACTCCAAGATCACAGAATGTAAAGGCCATCAGCAACGTAACCAGCAGGTGCCGGGGCTTGATCTTAGCGAAAATAATTATAGAACTGTATTTACTCTTCTTTTTTTTTGTATTTAAACAATTAGACAATGCCCACGCAAATTTTGTTTGAAGGGGAAAAATGAGTCATTGCATAATCCAACACACGCTGTGCTTAGCTGGAGCAGATTAAGAGACTTCAGTTTTACTAATTTGCTCGGCTCCACTGGAAACCTGTGTTCATATCAGCCTGGTTGCTGATGACGCGAAGAATGCTTTTCAAAATTTGTCAGCCAGGGAAAAAGGGCTTGCCTGGGCTATCACCCGTTACCTACGAGGTCGCGTGAATCGAAAAATGGCATTCGCAGATGGACTTTCGCGAAATAAACTATTTTCACAAATTACTTCAAGATCATTTTGACATTTAAAATCCGTAAATGGAACATTTTACTAGTAATAATGCTGTGATTACACTTCATATTATGTTTTGGGTATAAAATGTATGCAGAGTCTTCAAAATTAAAAAAAAATTACGGATTGTTTCGTCCGATTATACTGTACTATCTTGTAATTTATACTTGGATAGGACCTTTAATTTTGCTTACCATTACCATGAAGTGATTTATGAGCGATTAATGTAACACCTACATGCTAGATCCACAGAATTTTGGAGACGATTTCTTTTACGACTGCCGTACAAACAGCCCAGGATAACGATATACAGAGCGGTAGCCATCGCTCGCCGCGTCTCTCCTTACATTATTTTATATGATTTATTATTCATATTGTAGTTAAAAGTGAAGTTTTCGGTTTATTTTTCAAAATTTTTACATCCCCTTCTTTTCAGTTGTGATAATATTGACAGAATTTGATGACAGATTCATGCCTTTGACATAATATTAAGTTAGTGCTTGTAGACCTGACCGACAATATAACTTTCTGCAAAAACAACAACAATAAAAAACACTACAGCAAATTTGATGAAGTTTTATCAAGATCTGCCCACTTTGTTGTGACCCAAATCTTTACTTTTCATTAAATGAGTGAGATTTTGACAATATTAGCATTAGGGGGATAGATTCGTGAAAATTGCGCATGCGCAGACAGTTATGGATAAAAAGGCGAATAGAAGAGCGGAAGTCACCTCCGTAACTCCCTCGCGTGGGCAAGGGAGAGAAATTTTCATAATCCGATGGATGGAAGGGAAAGAACGCCCATTTTTCTGCAACTTGTTTGTGCTGGCGTAAAAAATAAAATTCTGCAAATTAGAAAACAACGCAATCTGTGGTATTACTCTGTTAAAAAATGAACATCAGGCCTGATGACAATATACGAATTTAATATGGCAAACTCAAAATTTCAAAACATGAAATTTTTATGGCAACATCAGCCTCTCCTTCGTATGTAAAAGTTGAGGTTACTGTTTTGAATTCTCAGAAACTATATGGATTTCCCCACTATATATTTGGATTATTTTAAAGATAGTAAGATTCGAGGAGCAAAATAGTAAACTATCTCTCCCACTGACTTTTCCGAGATACAGTTGGTACAATGTTCAGTGATTTAAAGTTATTTCGGGTTGTCCTGGTTGCCTATCGAGATCGATAATAACATTATATCAGCCTCCTGCAGGCTTTGTTGTTTGAATCAATTGGGCTAAGCTTGAAAAAGCCCATAAATTCCTCCATCAGCCATTTAGAGAATGGGCTCTATTGTTAGTGTTTCAGATTACACAAGCACAATGCTGTTAAAAGTGATATATAGTTCAAGTCATTTGTTTTTCCCTCTCTCGGGTGCTAATGACCTTAGCCGTGGCTTGTTTTAAGGCATTTGTCACCTCTCTGACCATTTGAGGCTAAATTAAAGCAGCACTATTTTGGGTCAGGGGATGGAACGAGATGGGCCTGCCAGTTAAATGAACCTTTGTTGTCCTGAAATAGCCTGAGTCCCCAAATGGGTTTTCATGGGGGTTGTTCAAAGAAGAAATACTGTAAAAAAAGAAAGTAACAAAACATTGTCTTGGGATATTAAAAGTACAGTGAAACCTCGTTATACCGCCACGTCAGGGGCAAACAGAAAAATGGTGGTATAACGAGAATGGCGGTACAACGAAAATACCATGTAGAACCAGGGAAATAAGTAATTTACCAACATTGGACTGGCTAACATGTCTAAAATAATGCATTTATCTCCCTTTTAAACAATAGCGTTAAAATTAAAAACAAGCAAGAACTACGGATTCGAAGCGCCTGTGTCAAGTTGGAGAATGATAAGAAAAGAAGTTGACTACTACACATAATTACACATCCGGGTCGGAGAATCACACGAGCGGTAGGCCTACGTCATAGATCAATGTGTGCTGTTTCATCGTACCCCGCGACCGGTGCAAACCAGTTGAAGCATCACCGCGCGCGCGCTTACGTTCGTTCGCAAACTCTCTAGGCCTAGGCCTATTGAGCGAGAGGAGATTGAACCGTGACCAGCCTTTCCCACTGCATGCCCCATCAGTAGGCCTATCAGGACTTCGCTTCCAAAAAGCGAGGAGTGTGTAGTAGGATTGGTGTTTGAGTAACAAGCACAGACTGTGGCGCCAAGTGATGTTCCGTCTGTTAGCTGGATTTAGGTAGAGGTGGGGAGTGGAGAGTGGGGGTTAAATTTAAGTTGGCGGTATAACGAGCAATAGTTACTATACTCAAGTTATGAATGTAACAGTTAAACTGTTGGCGGATGGCGGATGGCGGTATAATGAGATTTTTAGTGACTTTGTATAGGTGTCAGATCCGTTCCACGGCGAAAAGCTGGCGGTATGCGGGAATGGCGGTATAACGGGTGGCGGTATAGCGAGGTTTGACTGTATTTTCTTTTTTAATCTTAGATGTCCTTCTTCAGTACTGGTCTGTGGGAATAGCTAACGAAAGTTAAAGAAAGTTAAGGCTTGGGTGATAGCAATTGGCAATGAATAATAAAGTGTAACGAAAAGATTTGACCGTTTTTGACTTTGTGTAACAGCTATATCCATATTATACAGTTGTGTGATGATGAAAAGATAGAGAGTTTTTATAGTAAGAGGCCGTACACTCACATCAAAATATGGCTGTTTGTTCGGACTTATGATTTTGAAACGTGGCGTATTTAATGATTTGGATATCGATATCTAAATAAATAAATTAGACAGTGTCTTCGTGTTTACTAAGACTGTGCGGTCAAAAGACTTGTGCAAAAAGTCCTCCCCCCTCTCCGGCCACATTTTTTTTTTTTGGCATTCCTGAAATAGCAAGAAAAGTGAATATACGGTGTTTTAATTTAAACGTTCAGAGGTATAGGCTCAATACTTCGCGGTTGTGGGCCTTATGGTTGAAAGGTCACAACATTATGTAAATAAATAAGTAAGTCTGGATTGGATTTGTGAAGTGTAACATGAATATTATGAAAACTTAAAAAGCGAAATGATAGAAATTTGTTACGTTGCTGTTCCTGGATAAGATATTTTTCATCGCTCCTATTTTCCTGTTTACAGTATATTTAAGGTATGAAACATGAGAGGATGAGTTCAGAGATTGTGAGAAATACGCACCCAAATATCCGTATTCTCGAAATCCTCCATTAAAAGGTCACCCGGTTTCCATCTTTTTAGCTTATCACTTTGTTTGCTTTAAATACTACACCCCATTTTTAGCAACTTGAGTGGTAATAGTTTACATCTTTTGTAATTTTTCCCTCGAATTAGCTAGAAGGGCGATGTCATCAGAGAACAGTGGTGCAGGAATGGTTTGTTTATTTAGTTTGTATCGTAAGTTTTCTTTATGTAGCATATCTGTCATGTCTTTGAGCAGAATGGAGCACAGGGTTGGGGATGATGGACATGTTTGTTTTAACCTTTCTTCCTGTTAAAAAAAATCCGTTTAAAAACAGTTTATGTTGATTACGATTTTATTCTATACGGGCCGGTATAGATTTCGCAAAGCGCCCCAGGCTTTTGCTGAGATTTCTATTTCGGCTAGCTGGTAAAATATGCCATCTCTCTGTACTCAGTCGTAATATTTAGATGCATTTAGAAAGGCTAAGGAAGTTTTTTGTCGTAGCTGATTTATAAAGCGCCGCAATACTTGTCAGGGTAAATATTTGGGCCTCAATCCTTCTGTCTTTCCTGAATCCTCCTTGTGTCTCCCGTAGGATATTATTTTCCTCGAGGTATTCGCTTATTTGATGTTCAGTTACTTTTAATTTTACCATTAGTTTAATATATTTGAAGACAGTGTCAAATCTTTGAAGTTCTCTTAAGTCGAATTTACCCCCCCCCCCCCCCCCCCCCNCCCCCCCCCTCTTTTGGGTATTAAAACAATCAAACATTTCTTCCATTCTGTTAGAAATTCTTCAGTGTCTGAAAATAGCTGAAACGTCTTCGACAAACTATCAAACCATACTGTCTTTTCCATACATTAGAAATTCATTTAGAATCCTATTTAAGCCTGTACTTTTCTTTATTTTTAACTCACACAATAGTTTCTTAATACAGTATCTTGTTTGTTATAAAATATATGACGCAGTTTACAGTCTGTATGCGTTCCTTTTTTTAACAACTGTATTCTTCGCTTAATACGACGTTTATCTAGTGTGCATATTGTGCTCAAGACTCAGCTAGTCTTCTTGAACTACTTTAATCTTGATTCCATCTCGTATCTTCAGTTTCAGATTATTAGTTTCGCATCGTCGTCTTTAACAAAATCCCAAAATAATTTAGAAACTTTCGAACGTGTACATTTTTTAATGTCTTCGATTTTGTATTTAACCTTTGATACTTTAATGGCTATATTGATCCTTTCCTTTCTGGCTTCATAGGCATTTTTGATAGTTTCTATTACTTGTTGAGAGAGTTTTGTATGCTTGGCGTTTTTCTTTTGTGTTTTATTCATAACTATTCTTTCATTTATTCTTTTCATAGCTTAATCTCTCTTAAAGCACAAATTTTGAGCCTTCTTCTTTCTTCTTCTCCTTCTTCTTCTTCTTCTTCTTCTTCTTCTTCTTCTTCTTCTTCGTCCTCTTCTTCGTCTTCTTCTTCTTCTTCTTCGTCTTCTTCTTCTTCTTCTTCTTTTTCTTCTTCTTCTTCTTCGTCTACTTCTTCGTCTTCTTCTTTTTCTTCGTCTTCTTCTTTTTCTTCGTCTTCTTCTTCTTCCGTATAAAGTGAAGAATCTGAATTATGAGTGGTATTGTAATCAGGTTGTAAGGCATATTCTGTTCATTATCATTATATTAATAAAACGCTTCAGCCAAATTTGTGTCACAGATTTCTTGAGAACTACGTAACGTTAAAAACATGCGGTTTTCACCTAAATTCGTAGAAAAATACACAAAAGGTAACTATACACAATAGTCCTCTTTAGTTTTTTTACCCCTTTTTTAAAAAAAAGAATCTGTATAGCAACGAAAAACAATTTCCGATAGATCTTTTCAATCCGCCCGATTCGCCAATCGTCCAACTCGTCTATGATGCCTTTCGGTGCGCTAGGTATTCTTTCGCCGCTGGTGCGTTGCCTGCCTGCCTATTTGTAAAATGGGGTGTTTGTCTTGTCATCTATAAAGTCAGAATCATTATGGAAGATAAAGTTTGAAAGAATAAAGCTTAAAAACCTAGCAATAAACAATGTCCTGTCTCTACCGAGAATCGAAAGCCAGGTCTCTCGGCTTGCATGTTGAACGTGCTTCAACTACACATGTTGATTCAGCAATTATAATCTTAAATACCCACCGTCTGAATATTGTACTAACCTTGAGATGTAAACCTAGTGTTCACCTGTTACCCTAACACACTTCCTAACTGATCAAATAATATCAAAAGACATCAGGGGCATAGCGAGGATGATTTTTTTTAGTAATCTAGTATTTATATCCTGTTGTTTTTTTTTTTTTAATGGGTGGCGGTCCATGCCTTTTATAAATTCAAAAAAATTGGTGTTTGGCCCTAAAAGAGCCTAATCTGGCAACCATAGTACGGTCTAGACCCCTAACCTCTAGTCGCCGAAAGAAAAACAAAACTCGGGAAATCGTGCACGGAACGGCCTTTGCGTGTAAAGAAACGTATAAACACCGTCAGAACAGCGGGTAAGCATATTTTTCTCTCAGATTACTGGCTACTTTTTAAATTTTTTTATCTTTTCACTGCCTTTGGATACATTGCACTGAGGATATGGGAGCGTTGAAAATGTGAGACAGTGTATAAGCCCCAGGGGTATCGGCAAAGAAAACTTGCTAATGTTGACAAATCGTATTACCAATGCTTGTAAATGGCTCATAGGGGAATATTATGACGGTGGTGATGTTTGAATATTTATAAAACATTGAAGGCTAATTAAATTGTATTAGAGTAATAAATAGCATGTTAATAATCTCAGATTCATANTTCCACTAATTTGAACCTGCTGAGTCCAAAAATCAAGGTTAAAATCATGTGGCACCAAGCATTTAGAAAAAGGCCCTCAGGTGGCGCCCCCCTCCTTAATAATCTCAGATTCATAAATTACATGGATGCTAGACGTCTATGCCCCTGGGGAACTTTAAACACGACTTCGACGTTGCACCGTTGGAGTTTAAAGTAAAATTAATGAAAGCAAGTATTCCAAATAGAGATACACTGTATCTAAAAATGGAAATGGCCGTTCGCTTGATGATGCATAGACAGCATTTATGATGGAACATAAAACGGTTGCTCATTTTAAAAGAAATCTTTGATCTTATAATGGTAGAGTTTATTGAGAGCTTGTTTCTTAACGTTGGGATCTTTTACCATCGTAAGAATTACATTAAATGCATCTGTGCTGAATGCACCCTTTGTAGCGTTCAACATGAAGAGTTACTGCAGTTTTCACGACGATGAGAAATCCCATAGTTAATGCGCAAGCTCATGAATATTTCTTTTAAATCCAACAACTTCGGGGCATGTCCTGGTCTTGAAATTAAAAAAATATAATTCAGCAAAGGTGTGACACTAAACTTCTTGAAAAATGTTCAATGGATTTCTCTTTAAAAAATAATCAACTTGTCGTGATTAGAGACTTTATCAAAACTGATAACTGAGATGTAAGACGTACAAAGAAAAGCAAGTGAGTAGGAATCTGAGGGCCAGAAATAGAAATAGAAATAGAACGGCTGAGAGAGTGTCCTGGTGTCCTCCAGTTATCTGTTCCATAGTCTCACATACAGCTTGGGTAGAAAGAAGACATGTGATTATTAACAACTGATTATTGTAGTTGGTGGGGCGATCACCCTCTTTGATGTTTGAACTGATCTATATTATGATGAATGTGACTGCAACCACCGAGAAAGTAAAGCAAATCCTTTCTGGCATTGAACCTATAAATATAAATCATGAGAGCGAAGTGGCAGACTTTAGTCTCATTCCTGTAGAACAGAAAGATAACGAAATTCTGTTGTGCCACATTCAGTCAGAGTGGTGCGAGACATTCTCCGTCATAGTAAATAAAGATTGATGTGGTGTACCAGGTGGGAAAGCCAGTGTAAAGCACAATGCATAGCATGCTCGATTTACTGTTCTGGACATACAGACGTCAGGGGAAATGGGAGGACTGACGCCGTGGCAGGACATCCATCTTGATGGTAAGCTTAAACTTGACATAGGTGGACAAGATGGAAGCGGAGCAAATAGTAACAAGTGGACAGTGAGCGTACACAGATGCTCACACAATGTAGGATAAAGGGCAAAGTGCTCAAGAAGACAAATGTAGAGAGAAAATGGAAGAAGCAAAGCACTTTTTTTTTCTCTACACTTTCTGTCTTCTTGAATATTTTCCCCTTTATCCTGTATTGTATGAGCATCTGTTTGTGTCCGCTCACCCCCCCCCCC
>JAWQUT010000091.1:1124150-1133573 GCA_033807755.1 Ellobium chinense | reverse complement strand
CCCACTTCTTAAACTGGACAGAAGGGACTCGCCGCCATTAACAACCTTCTCCAATGTGAGGAACTGCAGCTTGATGAACTAGGAACAGCTGTAGATTTAAATTCTGGAAGGTGAATAAAGGATCAGGCAGGCAAGGTCGACGTCAGGGAATCAGGAACAGAAGGTGTAGAAGCAGCACGTTACAGGTAGAGGTTACAGACCTGTAATAGGATTGGACCCTTTTTTCCTCTATGGGCTATATTAACATTTTGAGCTGCCCTCTGAACCCAAAGATTTAGCTTTCACTAAGACCCATACCAGATTGAAGCTCATTATGTGGCCCAAATATTAAGACTTACCCAACCCTAGCAAGCCCGTTGAAATTTTGAGCTTGGTTGCTATTTGTAAACAGAGCCTACATTTTTCACTGGTCAACGCCAAACCCCTCCTCTTCGCCTGAGCACACCCTTGACCTAGCAGTTCCAGCCCAGGGCTAAATAGTGCCTGGCAAAATAAAGTAAAATGGACACAGTTTCCCATGATATCAAAATTCCCCCCCTGGAGCCCTTATTACTGGAAGCGGGGCATGCCAAAAGAGGAAAAAGGGGAGATGAAATATACCCCCTAAGTCGTAGGGCCCAAAAGTGACTATACACTTACAGGCCTGTAACCTAGAGTTAGCTTCCCTCGCTCCGCTATCTGCTGGGATGGCATGGCGGGTTGTCCAACGTATCCCGATGTCGATCCCCAAGCCAAGTAAATAAACCAAGCACCGAATGCTATACAGTTATACTTAATGAGAAAGCCCAGGGCAACTGGGTGGGTCGAGGGCTTGGGGTGAGCGAGTGCGGCGAGTGATTGGTTTTTGTGACGATGACCGTGAACTCTTTCTGTATGTCACGTCACGTTTCTGGACGTCTGGATTCGTGCGAAGAGTGTTAAGAGCTTGCGCATTAATGAAGGGATCTTTTATCACCGCAAGAATTACATTAATTCTGCAATGTTCAATGCATCTAAGGATGCACTAGCACTAATGCACTAATGTGATTTATTTTACGATAATAAGAATCCCATCGTATATCCGCAAGCTTTCAGTTATCCTGTGTTCTGTTGTTAATGCTTACGAGTACTAGACTATTATTACTACAATGTACAAGTATACTGTGACCAAGCTAATTTTGCATCTTATCGATAACAACCTTAATATTCTTATTTTATCTTTTAAAATACTGTTACTCGGTATGTCCGTCATAGACACTTAAGCTCTTCTTTCTCTCAATGGTTACAGACCTGTAATAGGATTGGGCCCTTTTTTCCTCTATGGGCTATATTAACATTTTGAGCTGCCCTCTGAACCCAAAGTTTTAGCTTTCACCCAGACCCATACCAGATTGAAGCTCATTCTGTGGCCCAAATTTTAAGACTGACCCAACCCTAGCAAGCCCATTGAAATTTTGAGCTTGGTTGCTATTTGTAAACAGAGCCTACATTTTTCACTGGTCAACGCTAAACCCCTCCTCTTCCGCCTGAGCACACCCTTTACCTGGCAGTTCCAGCCCAGGGCTAAATAGTGATTGGTAAAATAAAGTAAAATGGACAGAGTTTCCCATGATATCAAAATTTCCCCCCTGGAGCCCTTATTACTGGAAGCAGGGCATGCCAAAAGAGGGAAAAGGGGAGATGAAATATACCCCCTAAGTTTTGTAGGACCCAAAAGTGAAAGTACAATTACAGGCCTGTAACCTCAATGGTTTCCATCCAAGTGTTGACATTTTGCCCGTGATATTTCCGGTCTCTAGTTGATGGTTGTTTGTTATTCTCGCTTCCGAAGTTTTTCTAATTCAGTCCCGCACAAAACAACCAAATTCTATTCTGCCATGGTTTTCACAATAACCTCACAGCATTTCCTCAATGGCGGTGGGGTTGGTCCTAAGATTTCTGTTTAGCAATAAAAAAAAAAAGTGTTTTTCCAAAACTGAGCAATAACTGCACTTTCGTTGAAAATTGAGTTAAGCATGTATTTCAGTGAGCTGAATAATGCAAGCCAAATTTGAGTTTGAAATCTTTGTTAGTTAGAGATTTTTCATGAAAGAGACTGGTCTATATAAAAATAGTTGCGTGAAGAGCAATTACCGTCACATTATTTCCCTATATCTAAACACAAACAAAGCAAAAAACAAAACAAAACAAAACAAAACAAAACAAAACAAAACAAAACGAAACAAAACATGAGAGTCCACATATCGAGATTTGGAAAAAAGAAGGCTCTTCAAAACTGTGTTAATTTGTTGCTTCTTGCGGGTGGCATTTTGTTGCTATTTCCATTAAAGCGTGTTGTCAATAACCATGCCTAGAATCTGGATACCTTGACCGGCAGTTCTGTAGACGGAACTCCATTTTCTAATTCAGTCAACAAATAATCCATTCTGAAGCCATACCTGAAAATGAAGAACCGATATCTTATGGTCTACCCATGTTTCATTAAATACAGCGATTGAAAATTACAGCGGCTGTCATTTATTAAGAACTTTTCTCGATTGCCAATTATTAAGAGGTTAAATGTATGCCCGTTTAGAATCGAACTCGCTGATTGCAGTGTGATGGGATTAGTCCACCCTTGACAACAGTGCATCAGTGTGATTGAATTTACCGGACTCATCAAGATGGCGGTGGACGGTCAACCACTTTCTCCATAGTCCGTGGGTGTTGGGAATACTGAAAGCTGAAGAAAGTTAGGAAGCTACGAGAAATAAAGGAAACAAAAGTAATATCTTAATATCACATTTTTGCGAATATTTTTGTTCTTTGTAAGCGCATTATATGTAAATCTAAGAAAGAAAAAAAATATATGAAACTTGAAAAATGTATTTGCCTTGTATTTAGTATCCATTTGCCCATATGTTGCATACTGCGACCTGGGGTCAGAATGAAATAAATGAAAATGAAATTAACGTGTGCACTCCATTTTTTTCCATCAGACACTAATTTTCAGTTCCATCTGTCTTCCTTTAGAAGAGGGCGGAGAAAGGGGNAGGGGGGGGGGGTTAGGGGTTAGGAAAAATGGTGGGAAAGTATTCTATTTATAGCCACTATCTACTTCTGTCTCTGGCTAATGTAGTCAACTCCGCTTACCGCAACTCCCCGGGAACATGGAAAAAGTTGCGATTAAAAGAAGTTGCAATTATCTTTTATAATATCACTTTTATATAAACAATGTACGATTTCGCTTTATGGAGTTATCTGGACTCCATTTAAGCGGAGTGGCCTGTAGGTTAATGGATAAAGGACACTAGGTGCTTCCTTCTATGACCCTGTATCTGTCCCTCCCTCGGCTAACCACCACAGAGCCCTAACTGGCTCGTATGGTATAAATGCCCTCCCATAACACAACCTTTGTGGCCCCCAATCCACTAAGTACCACTTTGCTTGGCCACAAGTGTCTTTGTGGTGACTTCTGGAACCTCATCTCACTTCTTTAATGATATCATGATGTTTGCGTTATTTTCTCCGCCTGCTGTTTCCTGTGCAATGAAAAATCTCAAAACGGTTCAGACTAGGTCTGGGAACACACCTAAAGTATTAAGGCTTGCAGTATTCAACTTCCGCGCACTTAGAATCGACATTATGGATTCTTTTTCTGTTGTTATATTTAGTACACCTTGGGCATTTCGGTACTTCGGAAAAAGCTTTCCATACTTTCTATGCCTTGATACTAAAATAATAAATAGGAAAATCTTACACACAGAGAGCGAGGCAACAGAAGATCTTCAGAGGAAGATAACCCCGTCTAACAAGAGTAGCGGCCCTTTTGATTTCCTGACACTCTTAAGGGGCTGAGCTACACTTGGGTATAACTCCAAACGTCCTTTTCTTGATTTAAAAAAACAACAAAAACAACAAAATATTCGTACTTTGGAAAAATTCGACATCTTTTGATAGAGATTAACTGGCTTTTCACCGAGGATAGTGGCAGCTGGGTTGGTACTGAGTACTGAGGACTTGAAATTAATTTTAATTCTTTTGACCCCATTTTGATACCTTATTACTACGCTGTTTCGTAAAGCATATTAGATGGGGCAAGGCACAAAAAAAGGACAGGGTTGATTATGAGGGGAGGAGGAGGGGAGAGTCCTGTTTGGTCAAGCTGACCAACGTATAGCAAAAATATAAAAATTATATAAAAATTCAAGTCCGATACTGAATTTAACTTGCTATGTATCGATACCAATGAACGATGCTGCCCATCACTAATTCAGACCGCGTATTTTGTAATTGCTCGTTGAGACAGTTAATTGTTTCACAGTTACAATGACAAACATTGCTTCAAAAGATACTATCATCACTCATTAAGTTAACAGAACATGTAACGAATCTCTTACACGGATAGCACAAACATGTGTTTCTTTATACCTCGCTTACTGCTATCTTTTTTCTGGATGTAGTTCCTCTTCTTTCTTGCTTGACTTTCACTTTCAAATCATCTTATCATGGGCTACGTTGTTTTTTTTTTGGGGGTTTTTGTTTTGTTTTGTGCTGCGCGTTAGCCAGACGGGGAAGTGTGCACAGCTTCTAAACAGAAGTTTTAGAAAAATGGAATTTTTGAGATACACCGGAAATGGGAACTCGGCAAAAAGGCAGCAACCATCTACCGTTTCAAATTTGTTAGTGGAACTTTTTATCAACGCCTTCATCGGAGAAGGATGAGGCAAGAACCAGCGACGGTATGTGAACTACTAAATGAGGCACAATATACATAAAACAAAAACTCGCAAGTCTGCAAACTCATCTTGCTCCACTGCATTAGTTTGAGCCATCCTGGTTTGCTTAGAGAGAGTGCTGCTCTGTTGCTTAGAATCTCCAAGGGACCACCCACAGAATAAAAGGACCGGCCCTTCCGTGTACCCAAGGCAAGACAATAATGTAATCTTGGTCTTTGCAATTGCACGCGGCATAGTCTGTGTCATTAGGGGCAATGCAGTATCACATTTTCTGACATTTCAAAGGTCTGAAATCAAATTCAATTTTCTGTGGCATGTCCATCGTAAAAGACAATGTTCTCTTACCGTTCTCCTACTACTTCCCATAGACAGACTTCTTAGAAATGCTAGATAAATCTTAATAAGCTACTGTATATTTTCAGGCTCTGTTCTTGACAAATGATATACCTCAGCACATTTATATAAAGATAGTCTGGTAATTTCGATTAGCTTCGAGTTTCTGTCTGGCCATGAGCTATGAAATGAAATACAGTAGTCTTTTATTAGATTTAAACTTGTGTTGCACTAACCGCATGCGAGAGAGAGGGAGAGAGAGAGAGAGAGAGAAAGAGAAAGAGACACACACAGATAGAGAGAGCGAGAGATAGACAGACAGAGAGAGAGAGACAGAGGGGCAAACAAACACACACACACACGCACGGACGCACGCACACACGCACACAGATATACAGAGAAAGGGGAAGGGGGAGGTGGGACATGACTGGGGCTGCAATAGAGACAAACAAAACCTGACATCTTGTAATTTTACTCTAGAGCTGGGTCGCAATCGATACTCCAGAGAACGTCAACAATTATGAGGGTTTGCGAAAGACACTCTAAATAAAGTTTCATTACAGACTTTATTTTTGTATGGATTTGACACTTCGTTGACGTGTGTCACTGAGAGACGGGTAGAAATATTTTCCTCAGTGCATTATGGTCGTAGGCTCATGAACGCGTCATGTTTACTTCTGACAGTGTTGGGTCACGGTAGCCTCGCGGCGAATTGTTTTGTCCGGTGTCCACTTTGAATTGAGACACCGTTCCGGTGCCATGCATGATTTTCCACCGACAAAATTTGGTTATTTAAATAATCCATCTAACTTTGACAGTGTGGATCCCTAGCAAAATATGGTTTTATACAACCTAAAAACTATATTCTGAGAGTTCACACTTCCTTCATGTATGTAGAATTCCGTATTTTATGGACTCTAGGGGTAAAACCATGCTGACAACGGAACCCAACGGTCAGACCGGACCGTCTTCGGCCCGCAAAGAATGTGCAAAGACTAAATAGTAACGACAGATAGTGAGAAACGGTTTGGCCTCCCATGCTGCCGCCCGACGTCTTGAGACGGCACCGGTCAGACCGTCTCTGATAGAGCGTGTTCTATCTATTCTGACCGTCGGGCGCAAGGGAGGAAATTTCAGCTACATTTTCTTTGCATAGTTGTGTCCGTTAACCCGCCAGCTGTCTATAAATAACCACAGTGCAAAAACTAAACTTCTTCGAAAGAACGTCGAAAGCGGCATTGTCACTTGTTTACAAGAAAGTCTTCAAGATGGATGATGAAAAATGTATTCTAACGATACAGCAAGGATCAGCTATTTTTGATAAACGAGAAAAATTACATCACAACATTGTTAAATAAGTGTTGGGCGATGTCTTTTGCATGAAGTGAACCCCAAATCGTCAATAAGGATATCCTTTATGTCTTCTCCTTAACCACAACAACAACAACAACTTTCTTCTTCTGCTACACGTCATGATTGTAGTGGTATCTAAGCGTCAGTTTCCGGTGTTAGCATGGGCGGCGCGCCCGACAGAAAACGTCGGGTCCGGTCTGACCGTCGGATTCCGGCGTCAGCATGGCTTTACCCTAACGTAATCAGCTATACTTTATCTTAGTCTACAGTTCTAAGCTGAACATAGGCTGAAAATGATGCGCCTGTTTGGACTGCATTCTTTATGAGCATTTGAGCGTCCATGAGCGTTATTGTCTATTCATTATGTGCTTAACTTCCAATAGACTGCAGATTCAAATCCCTCCCAAGGCAGAGAAAAAAAACAAACACCAACAAAACAAACACCAAACAGAAAGACACTTGGGAGTCATGACTCAAAAGCTGCCCAACCCTTTTAGAGTGTCAGGGAGTGAAAGGGCCAAAGCACTTGCTAGACAGGAGTATCTTCCTCTGAAGATTTCTTGTTGCTTCGCTCTTCAAGAAAGAGAGTTACTTATCATTAGACTGTAAAATGTAACTGTAGGTGCTATACCCATCCTGTGATCACGTCTGTTGAAATCACGCGTAGCCAGCCCAGCAGTTTCATTCGATATCCAGCGTATTTTAATATTCTAGCATTTCTTCGTGGCCAGGAAATTAATGACAACCTCACGAATCAGGACGGTTTTACCCTGATACCATGTGTGAGGTGATTGCCATTTATCAAATGGCTTTCCGCTCTGGCTGGCGTAACTGATGATCATGTCATGTTTTCTCTTTGCTTCACAGAGTCTTGATGATGTTATAAAGTTACATTTAAACGTAATACATCTAGTCTATATATAGGTTATACCCCTCCTTTCTTCTGTTTTGGTTGAAGTCATGCGAATGGGGGCGATATCAGTAGAGTTTTTCTAAAGGTCCTAAATGTTTGTTTTTTATTTAAAGCTTTAAGTCCGTAGCTATAGACGAAAGATTATTACAGCTTAAAGAGCACACTTAGATCATAGCGCGTTTCACAGATTTCACGGGACACTCTACAATGTTTCGTTTTAAGTGTAGTTTGCAATATTCGTAGGAACTATCTAAACCCATAAGTATGGTGAGAATTGCCAAGTTTTTCTGAATGAATAGCTCTAGTTTTGTGTCAAGGGTTTCTTGGACTAAACAGTTTAGAGTGTACAGAATAAAATGTACAAGATTTCTTGAGAGAGTTCTGACCCATTAAGGCGGTTTGTGGACGATATCATTATTAAGAACAATTCTATTGCAAATTATATGGCAGTTCTTTCGATTTCTTTCTTACTCTGTCTGTCTGTCTGTCTGTCTGTCTGTCCCTTTCTCTTTCTCACCCATATTACGAACATCTTATTCTGTTCAAACATATTTTCTTCATTATACTCCAACATCAGATGTTACATCGCTCTGAAAGACTCTTTATGTACAGTTGATATTTCTCCACGCGTGCTCCGCACATTCATAAGTGTAAAACTTACAATAAAAAGAGTACATTACAGGCGACCGACTAAAACCGACCTTAACCGGTTCCCTTAAGTTCATGTGTGGGCGACGAGACAGCAATTTCTTCCGACACCCAGCGCAAGTTCATTGTTCTAAATAATAATTTTCTTCTTCACTGGGCTGTTGCACTGAACTCACTGGGAAATGCTTTTGGTAATGTTAAATTTTAATATCATCCATGTTGACGTCAACAGCTTATTTTACAAAAATGAGGTTTGGAGAATAGTGTACTTTAGCATCAAGACGCCTCAGAGATTTTTTGGAATCTGAGGTTTTTGAGATCATGCAGGACTTCCAATAATTCAATCAGAACCAAATGTTTTTTTAAAAAAATAACATTTGATTAATTTCTGAAGTATGACCTTATAGATCATCACGAAGAATGCCAATAGGACAGTTCTTAAAGTAGACAAGTGGTATTCCACAAACGACTTCATATAAACATTTTGATATTATTGTGTTCAGAGGTTTAGCCCCGCTCTGATGGTAGCAAAAAAATCATGCATGAGATCTAAATCGTAAAAACGTATCAATTTCAAATGTATGATTTGCACGAGTTATGTCCCTGGAGATATGGGCTGAAATATACTTTTTCTACTTCCGTTGCTAAAACAGGGCCTGAGAATTGAAGTCTTGTGCAGTGAATTGAAACTTTGGCAAACTTTTTTTTTTTTTTAAAGTGTTTCTTAATGAATTCGCATAGTTTCACATGAGTTCACATGTACTGAGAACACAGTGAAAGGTTAATTTTGTGACATTTTTACGCCAAGGACACTCCGAAACCGAAGTCTCAGCGTTCAGATGTCCAGTTACCGATCAACTTGCAGAAGTCAGAGAGTTAGTATTTCAAAATATATTATAAAATGTCAAACTGCAGAGACGCGTTTTGAGGAACAACTAGCTAATGTTTATATTTATTGCACAAAATTTGGTCAGTTTTTGCGATGCAAGAGAGAAGTCTATTTTAGCCCAATTTCCAGCGGAGATAACTCGTGCAAAAATCACGGAAAGAATTCAGTAAACATTTACGGACAACAACTGCTTCACCAAAAACATCATAGGTAGATCTATTTGATTTTAAATTTTACACACGTTCAAAACTGTGTATTGTACCTATACTTTCGATGAAAAGACACTTTTTTTTAAACGGCTGTTGTTCCAGATTCATTTAGTTGGGCTAAGATGTTAGAATCACACAAGCCGAACTGTAGAATATCCTTTTTGTCTTGAGCATTTACTCTTTAGCTATTGCAAAGACATGCGGGGCGCATGGGCCAGAATTTATTTACTACTTTTCTTTTCAACAGTCAAGGGTCAAAGTCATAGTCTTTTCAACAAGAACATAATTTTATATAATAATACCTATATTAATAAAACGCTTCAGCCAAATTTGTGTCACAGATTTCCTGAGAACTACCTAACGTAAAAACATGCGGTTTTC
>JAWQUT010000091.1:1085858-1119574 GCA_033807755.1 Ellobium chinense | reverse complement strand
CCCTCCCCGCCCTCCCCCCCTCCCCCGTCCTCGAGTCGAACACACAAAACTTAGACTTGACAGTCTTCCATTTCTGAGTGCGACCCACAAACTCCACACACGGCCATGCTGCCTTTAGACAGAAATTATAATCTTCAACTTACACGGCAACCCTTTTAAACCCTATGAATGGCTGCAGATTCAATGAGCAGGTTTCAGGTTAACCAGTGACAGTCGTTTTATACAGTGTTTCTCCTTATATTTAACATTACTTTGATGGGGAGAAGGGATGGTCATGATCGTGCTCTCAGACATGAGAAGACTAAATATATAACAATATTAACAAATATAAAATGTCTCCCAGATAATGTGGCGTTAGGACCAGGTGGGGTTGTACAGTGCAATGTAAGACACAGATAGTCTCTGGTATGAGGACCATGTTGTATACCCTTGGTGGACTATAAATTATTTTGGTCCGCACGCCAGCGGTTGGCCCTTCTTCCCCATCCCCATCCTCACCCCCCCCCCCAAAAANAAAAAAACCACAAAAAAAAAAACGCTCTAACTCACGCATTATAATGGAGAACTAACGATCGTTTACCATTGTAAAAAAAAACTCTGCGGGTGAACGCTACTAAGAAAGCATTTAGCACCAATGCACTAATGTAATCCTTACGATGGTATGAGATCTCATGGTTAATGCGCAAGCTCTCAATTATAGGGCTCAATAACAGCGGGGACATTTCAGATTGTTTCTCTGCATTAAAGGACTTTCTAGCCTATTCTTTGCTTACAGTGCTCGAAGGATTGGTCTAATTCCCAGCAAGACGTGAAGATCTAGTCGCCAGCAAGAGACTCTACAGCTTAACCATCCGACCCAGTGACCGAAGCCACAAACCTAAGACTGACTTTTCAGGTTTTTGGATTGTAACGTCAACTCAGTTACCGACGACAACACTGCTCATCCCCGCCCTTTCTCAAATGTTTTTGCCACACAGCGGTACCATTGATTTTACTCGAAGTCTATCCCTTCCACCACTCCCTTTGTTACGTAATTTCAGAAAGAGTAGTTTCCATTATACTGTGGTATGCTTTCGATCCATAATCTGGAATAGGCTTCGATCATTTATCCTCTAACCATTTATTGATAACCTACCCAAATGAGTCTCCTCTCAAGGTCTAGGTCAAGGTCATGCCCCAGCTCATCATCTCTCTCATCTTCCACTGGAAGAAACGATGCTACTTTAGCGTGGCGGTTTAGGGAGAGATTCTCACTTCTCTTGCCTCTCCAGCCTCCCCAGCTAATTGGTCTGTAGATGGGTCTGTAAACGGGTCTAAACACAGGTCGTGGGTTAGGCCTTGGCAAGGGTATGGGCCGAGGATTTGGTCTGGGTTTAGGCTTCGGCTTTTGGACTGGGGTGGGCACGGGCAGCTTGGGCGGCTTTTTCTTGGGGAATTTGACTTTAATCTTTTTCTCATCGCCGTCATCTGGAATCTGGATGAGAAGGAGTTACAAGTACAAGGAACGTTTGACTTAATGTGTGGTGATAGAACATGTCATGAGGATCTGCACCAGTTTGAGTGGTGGCCACTTGGACAGTTTGTCTGCTGGGATATGTTGATGCCTATTTGTCTAGCAGTCTGTGCGCATGTCTGTTTGTACGTCTATCTGTCTATCTGCCTTCCCGCAGTCATGTTTATATGTCTGCCTGTCTACCTGTCTGTCTGTCTGTCTGTCTGTCCGCTCCTCCGTCCTTTTGTCTGTCTGTCCGTCTGATTGTCTGTCTGTCTGTCTGTCTGTCTGTATGTCTGTCTGTCTGGCTGGCTGGCTGGCTGTCTGTCTGTCTGGCTGGCTGTCTGGCTGTCTGTTTGTCTGTCTGGCAAATTCATTAGAACCAGCCGCCAACTGTATCGGCACACAGAGTCACTGTCATTTCCAGCTCACCTCACCAGGGATGTCCACATCTACATAGACTGGGATCACAGTGGGCGAGATGTCTTCGGGGCCTTCAGTCGATTCCCAATCGTCATCTTTATTGGCAAGAGAAAAGAATCTCTCAAATCAGGCATTACATAAAATTTAACTTTTCGGTATAAAAATGTTCGGACCTTCGGTCCTTCATCAGAGAAACAACATAATATGTCAGACGAAGACAAAATGATTTCCACAACATAGGGGAACACGTACCGCGGAATATAAAAAGAGTAAAGATCAAATACAACAACAACAACAGGAGAAAAAATAAGACCGAGATGATGATATCTGACAAAAACAAGATTTGAACTTTATCACACAGAGAGAGAGAGAGAGAGAGAGAGAGAGAGAGAGAGAGAGAGAGAGAGAGAGAAAGAGAGAGAGAGAGACATACACACACACACACACACACACACATACACACACACACGCGCGCGCGCGCGCACTCATACACTCACACACACACACTTTTACACACAAACACACTCACATTGACCAATACACACATCAAAACATGCATGCACATACACCACACAAACACATACACGCTCCCATACACACAAACACACACACACACATATACCTGCACACATAAACACACGCACACACACACAAACACCCCCTCCCTCTCCCTCGCACATACACACTTACACCCCCTCCTCCCCTTCCCCTCCCCCCTCCTCCAAACTACATACACATACACGCGCAAAATTACACATCTTCGTCTTCGTCATCACCTGGAACGTCCACATTCTCATCGTCAGGGGTCACTGTTGTCAGGATGCCTTCAGGACGTTCAGTCGAAGTTGGGACCTCCTCCACACTACCATCAACCTCACCGGGACCTCTTTCGCCTAAAAAGGTGGTAACCGCTGGATCCCCGACTTCTATATCAGCAACTCCAAGATCAGAGAATGCAAGGGTCAAAAGCAGCAAAGCCAGCAGCTTCCGGCGGTCCATCTCGACACTCTAGAGTAGCAATGTCATCTTGATTATCGTCTAATTTACAATGACCGGTCGCCCGCTGCTGTTAGTAACATTTTTCGTCGATTTCATTTTTATTATCCGTTTTAATATCATCATTATCCTCCTCATCAACATCATAGATTTGAGAGAAAAAATCATACGTCATGCCAGTGAATAAATTGAGATCTTACGCATTATCGATGGAATCTTTTACCATCGTGATAATTTCATAAAATCTTCTTGTTTGTTAAGGGTGCATTCCGCACTAATGTGCTGGTGTAATTCTTACGATGATAAGAGATCCTAACATTTACGCGCAAGCTCTCTAGTACTGAGATTTTTTTTCACGTAATTTATTACGAGAAGTAGGTAAAACTTGAGATAAAAGGCATCGAAATAATTTTCTGGTTAAAACATACGCCATTTCCTCAGACAAAAAATACGATAAATCGCAGTATCTTCATCTATTGTTATCAGTGTCATCATCATTGTCTTCTTATGGGAGCTATAACTGCCACCATCATCTTTCGTAAAATCAAGAATAGATGGGAGATGGTAAACACATTGCTATTGTATGGAGGTTGAGCTGGGATATGGGAGATTGTGAAGAGTTGTTATGATACGGAGGTTGAGATTTTCGTCGCTGTATTTGATTTTGAGAATAATGAAAGCGACATAATATTTTTTTTTGTTTTTTGTGCAGACTCCTACTCTATCCAGGCTCCCTGCCTACGCGTTCTTGTCTAGTTCCAGTGATCACGCTGCGGCATATTGGAAGTCTCTCTTTTCTGTCCTATTCCCATTGTCTCCTTGGTCGTTACTTTTGTCTTTTCATATTAATTTATACTGGTCTGGTGGAACAGCGTGGGTTAACGGATAAGGCGTTGGACTGAAGATCTAAAGATCGTGGGTACGATTCCCGACCACGGTCATGTTGTAAATGCCTTGGGAAAGCATTTCATTCACATTTAATTCAATCCACCTGTCTGTAAAATGGGTACCTGACTATAAGTGGGGGAAAATATCGTCAGATTCCTAGGGGCCAGCGCCTATAAACGGCAGCGGCACTGTATGCTCCCCAGGGAGCTGAGGAAGTCATAGAATGAACAGGCCTGCTGGGGTAATAATACTTGAGCCGGCATGAGCCTGGATACGATACTTATTAACCGTATCATTATTATTATCATGTCTTCCCTTTATGTCATGGACGCTTCTTAAAGAACGTACTATAACATCTTATTTGTTTGAGTTCCAGTGGCCGTATGCATTATCCATACGTTAGTCAACGTATTGCGTTAACCACAGTGAACACTACTAATGTTTTGGAAGTTTCCCGTGGATACTTCAGTGCGTTAACTAAGGTAAGGATTTATGCCACGGCCATTGGTCTACTGAAGTTATTTCTGTCGTCAACTCGATCTTTTTTCGTTGTTTTATTACTTTGTTTTGCATATTTGCCTGTTGGGTGCATGAAAGTAATGTGTAATATTTATGACGATTTTTTTTCGTCTACTATCCCTGACAATAAACCTATCTTCAAAACTTTTGGAAATATGTAGATGTTAAAGTTTTACGTGTATGCAGTATTACATTACGACTTTAGTAAATTGTTTCTAACGTACTAGAAACAAAACTATGAAACAAGATATAGAGACTTCCTAGAGTTGTGTAATCTAGAATAGCCTACTCACCCTAGCTGAAGAACCGTAGGTTGCAGTCAAGAGGCCCGGAGTTTGTTAGTAAGTAAGGGAGTGAGTGAGCGACTAAGAACCGTCTTTTATGCTCACACACTCAACCGGGAGCAACCAGTCGTTTATTAAGGCGTACCTTGAGGTTCAGGTGTGAGAAGAGGTGCTATATCCTCAATCAGACTTCAGTGCTGAGGTAAACATTAGGCCATATAAAATATCACGAGCCATAAAAAGATAAATTCTATTTTTGTGACTGCAATCCACGTTTGAGGAAATTCGTGGACAGGTCTCTATTGTTTAGGAAACAGTCCAGCGGCTTTGGTTTCCACGAACGAAATACGGGATTAGAATTAAGGGTGCGAAACCCACACAGTCCTTTTCTGGCATGTCAAGTCACCGGGACCCTTTTCATGTCCTTACTTTCTCACTGTGAACAGGAAGAGGCTGGATTCACTCGATCCTTCACATCACGATACAGTCATGGTGTCACCGCACAAGGTCATAGAGGTCTGCCTATGTCAAGACTTGTCGTGTCGTGTCGTGTCCGAATGCACTGGGCTCGGGTCATATATGGTTCTGTGGTCCAGTTTGCAGATTCTCAGTTCATGTTTAGGCAACCGTGTGAAATGACTTCAGCTACTACTCGGTGTTATCTTAACATCTTTGTTGCACTTTAACCTCTCATATCATTGCTTCAACTACTACTCGGTGTTATCTTAACATCTTTGTTGCAATTTAACCTCTCATATCATTGCTTCAACTACTACTCGGTGTTATCTTAACATCGTTGTTGCAATTTAACCTCTCATATCATTGCTTCAACTACTACTCAGTGTTATCTTAACATCTTTGTTGCATTTTAACCTCTCATATCATTGCTTCAACTACTACTCAGTGTTATCTTAACATCTTTGTTGCAATTTAACCTCTCATATCATTGCGACTTTTCTCAAAACAAGCTCTAAACAAGGCCAGAGGGAATTCTACAATAAACTTCTTCAGTTCACAGGAAAACTCCAATCTCATCTAATAAATACCTATCACTGGGGTAATACTGTCTACCGTTAGGAAATTTCAGTTAGTTTTGGTTGTTGCTGACGAGAGTTAATTCTTATTTTTTGGTTTTAAATTATATAAACTGAAACTGGTTGCTGTACATTCAGAGCTTTTCATAAAATAAGCGAGACTGACGTGACATACTGATGGAATTGCCCCATTGTAAACCAGTCGTGCACATCTGGTGAACTTCATGAAGCCACAACCCTAGACTAGTAGCGTGAGTAATCCTACAGTACACCATCCCTTCTGGGCGTTGTTTTTCAAATGATTGCTGGAAACATATTACTCACCTCAGATCATAACGATATTTCAGCTTCACTAATGCAAGAGTTCAAAACTTGTCAAAAGCAATTTGACTTCGAAGGGCTGGTGTCATGCGTTTTATTTACAAACTATAAAGTTAGTATAGGCCATTGCGAAGGTGGACTTTGTTTTCAATTGATTTGATTGTCATCATCATCGATATTGTTAAATTANGCAGGACGTCTCTCCGCTAGGTGGGAAGAAGTGCATGAGGAGTAATCTGGCGTGGGATGGTCGCCCTCCTCCTTGGGTTTCGGTGTGATGCTGCACTCCGTAGAGAGACGTAGCAGTTTATTCAGGTGTCGTTGATGGATCTTGGAGGACAGGCTAGCAAGCTTGATGGGAAAGTTGCTGTGAAGAGAGCCATGCAGGCTCATGAGGGAAGGTGGTATGGGTTTGGGTGGGTGATGGTGGGTACCAGTAGGACTGTAAGAGGGAGGGGTGCTTGCAGTAGTGCGTCGGCAAGCCTGGTCTATCTGCTGTCTCAGCTGTGGTATAGTGTGATGATAATAGTCATCATCATCATTATTTGCAAAACATTTATCCGCACTGGATCTAAATAAGTAAAGCAAGAAAACTATAACAATTTAACAAATTTAATGCACAAATTTTCGGACTGGCGTCGTTCTTCAGGTGTAGAAAATCATCATCATCATCATCATCATCATCATTATTTGCAAAGGCAAGACTTTAGGCTACTCTAATATCACTAGTCAGCACGACTGATCTAAACATAGACTAACATTAATGTATATAGATGCCAATGGCATCTCGCACATAATTGAAAAGTATGCAATTTTAAACAGTCCCTATAAAATCAGAAAACTGGCTATAAAAAGGGGTGAAAGGGGTTGGAAATGAATTTCAAAGGTTTAGATAGGTGCAAATAAATTGTAGACTCAGAATAGTTGAGTTTTAGCCACCTAAGTATAAACTTTGTGACTAGATGGGTTTGGTTACCCTGTTTACTGAGTGAAAAGGCCTAAAATATTGGGTAACATTCTTCACTGCCTAAGTTCTCAAAATCTAATTGATTTAGGCGCATTTTTTTTGTGTTCAACTTTGGAGGAAGAGCTAAACAACATGTTTGGAAAGTATTTTGGCATGCGGCCCCTGCATAAGTTAGTGAGAGGTGTAAAAACCTTACATAGCCCACAGTGAAAAAAAACAACAACATTGGCATCTTCATTTCTCAAAAGTTCACAGCAACTAAATCTGTCGGTAAAACAAGTCTCCATTATCATAATCTTCCTCATTATCATCATAACAAGAGCAGTAATAGCCTTGGTCTACACGGAATTTTGATCGTTTTTTATGACATTTAATGTGTGAGATAAATCTAAGAGAAAATGATCTCCGATGATTACCATGATTATTAATATCGTAATCGTAGTTGTTATTGTAATCATCATCATTATCATCATCTGTAGTTTGAACAATATTTTTCAGATATCTCCCCCTCTCCACTCGTCATCACTACCATCATTCAGGATTACATCTCTACCTCGTCCACTCTCCCACTCTGTCATACAAAACAAAGGTTAAGGATGTATCATGTGTCGATACTCTCTTCATCTCTTCTCTTTGTCTCGTTTTTCTCCTCCTTTCTTGGTGTCCCTGACCCCCCTTCCTATCCCCCCGCCCCCCTGCCCCTGCCCGCAGTACAGGCAAAACAGGTCGCTAATTGTGGGCTTCACAATTTCATCCATACTAACCAACAGCACCATTTCTGAAATACAGAGCTTTTAGCATCAGCACCATTATGGCATCTATTACCACCACAAATACCAGTTCTCCCACTACTACCACTACCATCGCTAATACTGACACCGTCACCACTACCATCACTACACTTCTACCACCAATACTACACTGAAACCTCGTTATACCGCCAAGTAAGGGGCAAACAGAAAAATGGCGGTATAACGAGAATGGCGGTATAGCGAAAATACCATGTAGAACAAGGGAAATAAGTAATTTACCAACATTGGACCGGCTAACATGTCTAAACTAATGCAGTTATCTCCCTTATCTCTCCACTAGACATAAACCTTCACTTATGTCGCGTTTCTCTTTCACAGTCAGCGCGAGTCTTGAGCGTTTTTCTGCCATCAGGTTAACAAAACAACGTTAAGGACTTGAGCTGATTTTAAAACAATAGAGTTAAAATTAAAAACAAGCAAGAACTAAGGATTGGAAGCGTATGTGTCAAGTTGGAGAATAAGAAAAGAAGTTGACTACTACACATTACACATCCGCGTCGGAGAATCACACGAGCGCTAGGCCTACGTCATAGATCAATGTGTGCTATTTGCATCGTACCCGCGACCGGTGCGAACCAGTTGAAGCATCACCTCGCACGCGCTTACGTTCGTTCGCAAACTCTCTAGGCCTATTGAGCGAGTGGAGATTCACCTGTGACCCGCCTTTCCCACTGCATGCTCCATCAGTAGGCCTATCAGGACTTCGCTTCCAAAAAGACTGTGGCGCCAAGTGATGTTCCGTCTGTTAGCTGGATTTAGGTAGAGGTGGGGAGTGGGGAGTGGGGGGTTAATTTACGTTGGCGGTATAACGAACAATATTTACTATACTCAAGTTATGAATGTAACAGTTAAACTGTTGGCGGATGGCGGATGGCGGTATAACGAGATTTTTAATGACTTTGTATAGGTGTCAGATCCGTTCCACGGCGAAAAGCTGGCGGTATGCGGGAATGGCGGTATAACGGGTGGCGGTATAGCGAGGTTTCACTGTACTTCTACCGTCACCATGAACATCAGCATCACTACCACTACCCTCACTTTTACCACCAAGACCACCTCTACCACCACCACCGCGAACACCATCACCATCACCAATATCACTTCCACCACCAAACTAGCACCAGCACTACCACCAACACAGCCACCACCTCTTCCACCTACACAACGGCTACCACAACCGCCAACACCACTTATACCACCGCCTCCAAAACAACGTCTACTACCACCATTTTTGCAATCCTTTGTAAGAGTATAAATCCCATCTTTATCAATATCAACACAACCATCACATCTATTCTAACACCACCATTGTGCGTATATTATATGTATGTATGTGCATGTCTGTGTGTGTGTGTGTGTGTGTGTGTGTGTGTGTGTGTGAGCATGCGTGCGTGCGTATGTGTGTGTGTGTGTGTGTTTGTGTGTGTGTGTGCACGTGTGCGCGTGTGTGTGTGTGTGTGTATTTTCTCTCAAAGAAAAGTTTTAAAATTTCGAACTGCCCCATCTGTGAATGAAACTGAATCCATCTGTAGACAAAAATTTTGTGATATATAAAATGACGACAAAAAGAAACAAAATAAAGTGAAAAGGAAACAACAAAAAGTAAAAAGACGATCGAAGCCTCATGGAAAATAAAATCAACTTCCCCCACCAGCCCTACTCCCCCCCCCCCCNCCCCCCCCTCAAAGCCATTCCCTCATTCCATCCTCTCCGCCTTGGCATATACCCAGATATTATAACCTTGACCGCTCTCAAAAAGTACAAGCAAGACTACACAGACAAGACTATGCCGCAGAAACAAGAAAAACAGAGATAGAGAAATCCAATATTTTCAACGATTAGTGTCGACTTGACCCGTTGAAAACATTTTAACCCTTTCCTTCCCATGAAGAGTGTTAATGGAAAAGCCGGTCCTTGTTCGTTTAATATCGTTATAGGGTTGTCACATTTAGCAGAGTGTGTGCCAATAACCGTAAAAGTGCAAAAGTGAAATATGCTTTCAATATTTGTAAAGCAAAAAAGCAAGGGGATGGAATTTCTGAAAGGATTGTTCACGTAAACAATTTTCTGTGAGCTGATTTATTTGTTTACTTTTATGTATGCTCCTTCTTTGATCTTGGATATCTAAACGGCAAGCGAACAAATTCACGCACTTTGAAGTAACGGCGGTTAGAAATTTAATCTCTTTGAGTCATTAGAGAGCGATGCCACATCCCCTTTCCAAACGTTTAACTATAGTCATGAAAAAAATGAAGCTCACATCTTGCATTTCCCCCATTAGCACCAGTGCTAAATGCAGCTCCATGGTGTTCAAGAAATACATAATGGAGAGTGATCATTATATATTTGTATGTAATGTTGTTCTTTTTGGATTTTTACATCTAAACTGTGATCCAGTCGCTCGGAGAACATACAAAATACAAAAGGCACAACTTTAAATGATAACATGTCTTCTTCGCGGCGTTCTTGATGTCACAAATTTGAGCTTATGATTGGCTGACAGGTGGATGGATGGATGGATGGATGGATGGATGGATGGATGGATGGATGGATGGATTGGTATTGATTGCAAAATTCTTGAAAGAGAAATAAAAAATGAAAGCGATTCCAGAGACAAGTATTGATATCTAGCTCAAAGGTAGTTTTATTGGTTGTTCTTTAAGGTCTGAGTCCAGATGCCTCAGATAAACATTGCAGAAAAAGCGAGCACCCTTGTAAGTCTCCAGCGTCGAGAGCTTCCATGAGTGGTAAAAGATGTCACGATATTCGTACAGTTCATCGTATCTTTCCCTATCAGCATACCAAACATATTTACCTTTAAGTCTGTGAACGCTCGTTTGATGCGACAGACCTGCAAGCGTTGTCGGCACGGCTATCTCCAGAAAAAGTTTATGCTTGGCAAAAACGTTCGTGAAAAAGATGAATTCAAATTTGAGCGAGTCCGGAACGTAGAAAATGTCTGATGCCTCGTACATGACGCAGGAGTCGCATTTGGTCAGAAGCCGCAGACGAGAGATGAAAGTCTTCACCAAAGGGCCAACAACCGGATATGACGTCATAGATTCCAAGGCCTTCAGTGACGTCGCAGCTGTGGCTCTGCCGACGTCGAAGGCCCACGGTATCCAATGATCTTGCTTGCCTACATCCGGGACATTGGCTGCTTTGACGTCACCAACTCTGAGTCTCGGCAGCCACATCTCATGCAAGGGAAGTGTCTGGAAAACCCAGGGTTACAACATTAGCACAGCAGTCATCATGTGGCAGATATGCAGAAATTAATAATAATGATAATAATAATAATAATAATAATAATGCGGTTTATAGGTCTCGTATTCAGGCTAATGCCCGCTCACGCGACTTCACATTATTGTTACCCCAGCAGGCCTGTTCACATTAATACTATCTCCATTCCCTGCCGCAGTCATTTACAGGCCTAATTACTTGCATTCTGACAATATCCTCCACTGCCTATAGCCAGGTACTCATTTTACAGACGGGTAGAATGAGGAAAATATAAATAAACTGCTTTCCCACGACACTTACAACACGATCGTGGTCGGGAATCGAACCCACGACCTTTAGATCTTGAGCCCAAAGCCGTAACCTTCCGGCCACGCTGCTTCACGTGAAGACTGAACTTGCACTTTATATTAACATCTGGTCACTGATGTGGATTCAAAGATTCATACATCTCTTTTTTTTTTCATACTATATAGACAGTACATCGTAGACTTTAAAATATATTTCTATCATTATGAGTCCAGTAAAGGAGACGCTATGGGCCTTGTTGGCAAACCATTGATATTATTAAGGATAGAGGTAGGTAGGCGGAACAGGCAGACTATCCCGTGGAGAGTATAATTTGGCCTGAACAGCAAGACGGTAATATTTTCATGTTTAGCAAAGCCCAACAACATATTTCTCAACCTTCGTTTAAAAAAAAAAACCAGGGGAAATTCATCATAGACTGTTTCATATGTAAGTTGAGTCTTTCTTCAGATTTTGAGTCCGCACGATTACCCATTGAGAGAGAGGACAGGTTGCCGACGTGAATTTCAATACATAAACTCAGGATAAAAAACCCTGGCAGTCAGATAAGGAAGATAACTAGGAAAAAAACAAGTTTGTAACCGTTAAAAGTACAATCTTGTCAGAATAATCTGTAAGGTGTATTTAGGCTGTCCAGGGAGTATACAGGCTCTGTGGTATTAAATCTTATTTTATTACATTGTTAAGTAATGTAAGTTGTATGATAGCTCATCAGAGAAGAGAGACCGATGCAAAAGGATAAGATGAAACAAAGGAAGAATGAAAGTTAAAAACAAGGGAAGAGTACGGGCATGGGGAAAAATACAAAAGGAGTTAAAGTATAAAGAGAATAAAATATGATATTCAAAGAAAAAGAGAAACAATGTACAAGAGAGAAAACATAAAAAATGATGATGATGAAGCAGGAGCTGAGGACGAAAAGAAAAGAAATAAAGACAAAGAGAAGAAAGTCCAGATGTGTTGAAAAAGAAAAGAAAAGATCAACACTTATGAAAACAATATGCAGAAAAAGACAACAATGAAATGAAATGGAGAAAGAGAGATATGGTGAAAAAAATTCTGAGAAGAAGAAAGAAAAGTGAGAAAGGCAAGAACAAGAGAGAGAACAAAGATATCGGAAACTTGGAGCTAAATGACAACGAGGTCGACAACGACAACAACAACAACAACACAAATACGTGTTATATGACTGATTTTATTCTACTTTAAAGATCATTCATAGTTACCTTTAAGTTCCAAACATTGAGTAGAACGTCATCACCCATCTGAAGATAACCGTCTACGTCATAACCCATCTTCATGGCGGCCGACATGCACTCATACCCTCTGGTGGAAGAAGACGGCCGATTCACTCAGGAGCAAACTAAGTTAAGGCCAACAACATGTGTCCTTTCTGAATTTGGTGTGCATGTTGGGGTGTGAGGAAGGCGGTATGAATGAATGTTGTTGTGTGTGGTTGACGGTAGAAAGAGATCTTGGGTAAGAAAGCGAGTCTGAGAGAGAGAGAGAGAGAGAGAGAGAGAGAGAGAGAGAGTTAGCTTAGGGCAAGAGATGAGAGAAACTTATAAACAGACAGACAGACAGACAGACAGACAGACAGACAGACAGACAGACAGACAGGTGGGGGGCGGGTAGGCAGGCAGGCAGGNGAGAGAGAGAGAGAGAGAGGGAGAGAGGGAGAGAGAGAGAGAGAGTTAGCTTAGGGCAAGAGATGAGAAAAACTTATAAACAGACAGACAGACAGACAGACAGACAGGTGGGGGGCGGGTAGGCAGGCAGGCAGGCAGGCATGCAGGCAGGCAGGCAGGCAGGCTGGCAGGCAGGCAGACGACAAGAGAGAGTGATTTAGTGAAAGAGAATAAAAATGTCTGCTTATATTGCTTATATTATATGTATGACGATTAGCAACTGGCCGAAATAAAACTAGCTTTAATTATTGTTTATTTATTTATTTAGTAACCATTATTTTGTCAGTCGAGGGCTCCCTCGAAAATTTGTATTATCACAACTGTTTCTCCTTTCAACACCAACAAACTCATTTCCACTGCCACTACAACAACCACAACCACCATTCTCATCGCTTGACAGGCACTGCTTAAATGACACTCTTCAGGAGCATTAAACAATTGCTATTAAAATGAACTGCACTTGTCCAGTGACTGGTATCCATATGAAAAAATTCACTATGTTGTATCGCCCGGTAACTGTTGGAATTAATGGAAAGTTGCGATTAGGTGACATGTGATTAAACGACGAGGATTGTGCAGCAGGCATCCGTAGCCAGACTTCTTACCTGTGACCCCTGAAGTGGTTGACCTCGATGTAGGTCACCGGGCTGGCGGACTGGTTGTAGTGACGACCGAATGAACTGAGCACTTCTGTGCAGTAGACCACGTGCCGGAAGTGACGTCCGTGCATCATCTCAAGATGGGGGATGTCCCTGACGTATCTAGGGGTAGAAAGCGGAAGTGTAGAGAGTAAGTCTCATCGCTACTGCCATCAGCACATTCACTGCTACGACCTAGTAGTTTGTACAACCACCACCAACTTCATCAATACACCCACTACTAACACTACTATCAACACAACTGTTGCTTTCATCATTTGGGAACTTGAGCAATTAAATATGAGCTTTTACCATCGTAAGAATTGTAATAATTCTGCTTGTTGAAGGCTAATGAAGGTGCATTCAGCATGAATGCATTAATGTAATTCATATGATGATAAGATATCGCATCGTAAATGCGTAAGCTCTCATTTCGCCCTATTTTCGTCTATTCCTCCTCTTTCTGGTATTTTTGCTGTACTGGCTCACCACATTCCCACTACTGTCACCACAGTTGCAGCAACTGATATTCCTTGACACTCTTTCTTAACACCCCCACCATTACCACTTTTACTACTATCATCATTACGGCCACCACTTTCACTATACCAACAACTCTACCACTGCCATGCCCACTATTACTACAGTTTCCATGACTGCAACTACTGCTTCCACAACAACAAATGCTACCACAGTGAAAACCACCATTACTACTTCTACGACACCTTATCACTGAGACCACTATAATTCTATATTGTAGCTTCACACAAAACAACTATTACTACCATTGTTGTAATAACTAGCACACTACTACTACTACTACCACCACCACCACTACTACCCCACTATACTACTACTACTACTTCTCCTCCTCCTCCTACTACAACTACTACGGCTACAACTACTACAACAACTACTACAACTACTATTACAAGTACTATTACTGCTGCTGCTGCTGCTGCTGCTGCTACCACTACTACTAGTAGGGGTTCCTGCACAAAAGCTTTATCTCTCTTATATAATTCCTATTACGATATGGTCTTTGTGCAGGCACCCTTCGAAATGTATTACTACCATTACTATAGGTTCACTTTCGCTCCCTTGTACAAGAGGCATCATAACATAATTATACTGCGTTGATATTCATACTTACTCTGCCCAGTTGAGTACCACAACTAGAAGAATATTCTGGATTTTGTGTTTCCTGGGTATGATTGCCCTGTAGGTGACATTTCCTCTCTGACAAAGTTTATGAAAAGAGTCTCTCGGTCTGGTCATTTCACTGTAGCTCAATTTCCCATCATCCCTCAAAATATCGGAAATGGGATTGGTTATATCGCTTGTGTCATCATCCACCACAAATTCTTCCTTTTGAATGAGTCTTTTACTCGGTGCATACAAGACCGGTATTCCAAACCCTCTATCATCTTGTTTATTAAAGTCGTAAGCTTTCCTACTGGGGAGACTGTTTCGCACACTCCGCAGCATCTCAAACCAAATTGTGAGCATTTCGTCATCAAAACGGATGTCGTTTAACCAGGGTGCAAATGACGTCATCAGTTTGTGAGCACAGTATTCGAAAGTGTTGTTAACGTTACATCGCCAGTGCGCCAGACGGACGGGGAGGTCTTTCAACATCTGTTGCGATGTTTTATAAATTCTGCACGTTTGACAGTTTTTTTTCACGTTCTCGTGATATGAATCACTCGGCTGGTACGGAAAGAAACCTAAATCTGTCGCTGTTTCCCACAACAATCGTTGGAGAAGAAAACTAACAGTAGACCGGGCTCTCAGGTCAGTGCCTTCGATCATAAACGACGTCACGAGCAGCCAGAAAGCTTCTCCTGGCAAGAATATATTCCGGAAGTCAACGGCTGCAAAATGTCCAGCAGTGACGAAGGGTTTTGACCCCCTGTCATCAAAGGCTTCTGTGTGTAGGCTTTTCGTGATCATCTGCAAAAAAACGTGACTGAAATCAGCTTCACAAGTTGCAGACGTCTGTCTAGATTAGACACATTGGACAACATGAAGGCATTATGTGGCGGTATTGAGAAAAAAACATTGAACATAACCTATTTCGCTGCGCCATTTCCTTGACAAATTTTTATATTTTGTTTTGTTTTGTTTTAATTTTATTGTTTTTGCTTTGTCAGTTGTATTTTTTTCTTTTCTATGCTTTTAAAAAAATTCTTTGCAAGCTTCAGTTTCTCAATATTATGTTGCCCATAGTCTTAACAATACATAATTTCGTTTTCCATTTTCGAATAGGTTATGACAACTCCAGATTCTGGAATTTCATTCCTATCAATAATGCAACATTGATAATGATTTTGTTGTGTGTTTGTATACTGCAGATAAGTTTACGGTTTTCCATGGCCTTGTGAAAGCAGTCGAAAGTTTGTTGAGTGCGGTGAGGGTGCGTGTATCTGCAAGACAGTCTTTGTTAATGGAAAAGTCCATTATTTCCTATCTTTTCAGCAGACCTTATATTATCTAAAAAATTCAACCTCGATTCTATATTACTTCAAATCCATCCATCCATCCATCCATCCATCCATCCATCCACCCATCCATCCACCCATCCATCCATCCATCCATCATCATCATTCAGTGCTTTGAATTAGTCCAATGATCAAATTGGTAGTAAATGACTGCAGGGGAGAAAAGTAATAATAATAATGCGGTTTATAAGTCTCGTATCCAGGCTAAAGCTCGATCGTGCGATTTCATACTATCATTATCCAAGCAGGTCTGATCATCAGTTATAAACACTGGTTACTAGCATCCTGACAGTATTCTGTGGAGCAGCGTGGCCTAATGGTTACGGCGTTGGACTCAAGATCTAAATGTCTTGAGTTCGATTCCCGACCACGGCCATGTTGTAAGTGCCTTGGGAAAGCCTTTCATTCACATTTTCCTCAGTCCACCCGTCTGTAAAATGGGAACCTGGTTATAGGCAGTGGAAGAATTTGTCAGAATGCTAGTGATCAGCGCCTATAAATGGCAGCGGCACAGGGAGCCGAGAAAGTCCCAGAGTGATCAGGTCTGCTGGGGTAATGATAATGTGAAGTCGCGTGAGCGGGCATTAGCCTGGATACGAGACTTATAAACCGCATTATTATTATTATTATTATTATTATTATTATTATTATTATCTTCCACTGCCTTTAGCTGGGTAGATGTTTTTACGGAAAATGATTGAGGGAAATGTAAATGAGGTAGATCTTCAGAAAGACCCCACGAACTTGAATTTCAAAAGACTGGTCCTTAGCCTACTTTTAAGTTTGAGAACTGCTTGTGAGTAAAATATGACATAAAATGTAGGACACCTGGGTCCAGAGCATGACTGTATAATATATGGATTTTTCGGTACACGAAAATGAAGATCTTGAAATCCTATATGGTTTTGCAGTCAGCCAGTCAAAATGAAGCTTGTGTCACTAGACTAGGAGCTAAGATACCAAGCTATAAAGGTTGTTGGGACATCCGATATCGAATTTTTTTTTGTTGTTGTTTGTTGCAGAAAACGAGAATAAAATCGTGCCTGTACACAAAAATATGTGTTTTATGAGCGAACAGGTGTGACCGTTTAGATTATATAATAATACTTGAACAGAGAAAAATAACAGTTGGGTTTTTTTTCTTTTTTTCTTTGTTTTCAGAGTACACACATTTAGCATTCATATCAGTTCAAGAACTTGATGTAGTCAAAAAAGTGACCGAAGCCAAATTTTGATCGGATACAAGACTATCTGTAGTTCGTTGAACTGACAGGCTAAAGTGCTTATTGGAGTATGTGTAGTTTAAGTCAGAAACGTGTGTGTATAACGCTACCAAAACTCCACCTTTGTATAGCAGTGCGTAACAGGAGCGTAGACTGCCCGCTGTGAGACCCTGTTGATCGTGTACCGTCGTGCCCTCAGGTGCGTCAGCTTGCCCTGCCACACGTAGGGGTCCATGAAGTGGTCACAGGGCTCAAACACGTCCTGTGGAAGAGAGAGGTATCTCACACTGTAGAGTCCACTCTACTCCACTTAAATACAAGTCCAAACGCGCAGTAGAAAATTGCGATTAAACAGAAGGTGCGATTAAATTAATCTGTTTATTTTCTGCTCTTGCAAAAGTAGAAGGTTAACTGTGTCTGTGCTCATTACAAGTGCAACTTGAACCGTATCAGTTTTCAGGCGACGGAATAATATCGCTTTCTTTTATATAATAGTTTTTAAGGATAATCGCAACTCATTTTATTCACAACTCAAGATCCCGCGAAGCTCTGATTAAATGGACTAGACAGGAATAACGTTGCGATAATGAGGAATGTATTATTAACAAGACAAGTATTGTCTTCAGAGGTTCTCTTTGCCGTGTACCTTCTTCAGTTATAATATCGCCCTTATTATAACTATTAAAAATAACATCATTATAATCATCATCATCATCATCATTATAATCGTCACCGCAATCATTCTCGGACCAAACGTCGTCATTTTGACAAAATATCACATATCACCATCAGATCCTAATTTTTAAAAAGGGATATGCAGTGAGTGGATGGATGGATGGATGGATGGATGGATGGATGGATGGATGGATGGATGGATGGATGAAATGAATGAATGAACCTTCTCATCAAATATGACGCCTGTGGGATATTCTCCTCTGTAAGCCCTCTCTAAGTGACCAAGAGGTGGGGCAAATGGTTGATTCGTGAGGAAAATACCATCTGCCCCTGAATCAATGGCAAACAGAAGGGCAGCAACTCTTGGAGTATCCCCAGGGGCGATAATTGTGTCACCGGAAACCTTTGCCTGCGTAAGTAGGTCTCTTACTTTGCTGTGCCTCAACCACTTGTCGTCTATGAATATACATGACGGGCAACTGAAATTTAGAATTCAGGGGAGAAACGCTTGATTACATAGGGTATTGATCTACATAAATACATACGGACATAGATATCTGGGGGTCAGTGTACTGAAAACCAAAAATAGACCCAGATGTACAAGACCTCTGTCAGCCAATGAAAGTAAGTTCAAATCTGCCGTCTTAATGTAAGCGGGTGGCAAGGTACATAGTATTCTTTCTCTTATGTTTAGGGGAAGGAATGTGAGCTCAGTCGGAAAATTTTCAGATGTTACGTATTATTTTAGGAAAGTGTGTCACCAGGGATTTTACCAAATTACAGTGAAGGATCAATTTTGAGTAGATGGGCCGAAAAACCCTACACTAGAAAATTTCCTGTTCCTGCCGGGGATAGAACCAGGGTCTCTCAGCTTGCAAGTCTGAACGTTTTACCTCTACACTACAGGGACGCTAACTTCGCAGCAATTTAATTCTTAAATACCTACTACCTAAGTATTGTTTCCTAACCTCCACTTGCGAGCCTAGTGTTCACCCGTGACCCAATCACACTTACTGAGTGCTCGCATTATGATAAAATGGCACATATGCAATACAGTTTCTATTGCATAATGTGCCTTTTTGTCATAAGACGACAGAAATCACAACAGCCAATCAGCTTCCTGAATAAGATGTAACTGTAACATTTTAGTGCAATGTAATTTATGAATTATTTTGCTCAATGGAGTAATGAATGCCTGTGCATATTCAAAAAAATACACCCGCAACATTGGTTGTCTCTCAGTTCTTGTCCTATTTTAGTACCCTCTTTACACTTACTGTAGTTTAGTATTACCGGTTTTAATGCAGTTCGGAGGATTTCATATGTACAGTATTGAATTTCAATTCCCTCGAGCATCCATTGGATCCTGCACTGTCTGACATTGAAGTCCTGAACCTTTTACTTCTGGTCATTTTTACTGGTGTACAGTTCACAGAACTTTGATTAAACTAAAAATGTACTCCTGTTTTGCTATCACCAGTGCAATAAACAGTAATCTTATCACGGCTTTTAGTTGATGTTGTTGTTGTTGTTGTTGTTGTTGTTGTTGCTGTTGTTGTTTTTGTTGTTGTTGTTGTTGTTGTTGTTCTTCTTCTTCTTCTTCTTCTTCTTCTTCTTTTTCTTCTTCTTTTTCCTCTCTTCTTTTGGTTTCTTTTTCTTCTTCTTCTTTTTCTTCTTCTTTTTGCTCTCTTCTTTTGGTTTCTTTTTCTTCTTCTTCTTTTTCTTCTTCTTCTTCTCCTTCTTTGTCTTCTTCTTCTTCGTCTTCTTCTTTTTCTCCTTCTCCTTCTAGAAAATTATGTCAAACGTTGATCATCTTGGTCATTACAATATGTGACCTTGCTGTGTCATGTTTTTAAGTGCCAATGTGACCAAATTTCCATGATTCCATTAGCTTATACTTAAGACCACTTTGCATGTCACCGTCCGGAAATAAACATGTCGTAAATCCTTATCGTCATGCAAGGACGTCCGATAGTGTTTTTGCCAGGCGGTGATGTGTAATCTACGTAGTGGAACGTCTTTATAATTATAGGTACACAGGATTGCTTCTTTTTGGGATGCACATCATTTTACGTCCAAACCCTGTCTGGAGCAAATGGTTGGGACATACATGGACGTTAAACGTATCGAAAGCATTAAGACGCATGATGCAGAGAGACAGGGCAGTCCAGCGAAGTCTATACTTCAAGCGAAGACAGGCTGAATCGCCACATCGACCTTTGACCACATACTCTCTACTCACATTCCAGTTTCATTTCAGCCTCGTACTTTTTGTCTGACCATTTCATCTCCAGGTTTAGGAAACACTGGGGGCTGAAAAAGGCTGATCCTAGCAAGATCAGCTTTACCCAAAAGAGTTTTTTTTTTCGTTAGCGACTAAACATCTGAATCCTTAAACATTACATGTTTTAAAATTCACAAGTCATAACACCCGTTCTTCGAAAATGGAATGGATTTGCTATGCCTGCACAGTGAATCGAATTCTGATGCCTGAAACAGACCTAAAGAAAACAAAGCGTAGACTAGTACGATCTGTGACCCATGAAATTCTGATCAAGGGACGCAATCCAACTTTTGTTTTAGCAAATTCTAGACAGCAACTGGCGGTTACATAAAGCTTTACAAGGTTCTTAAAGTATAAAGCTTGTCTCAGAAAGACAAAAAAAGTTGCCAGGCAACTCGACATTAACAAAAATGGTGACATATCAGATTTCGTGGGTGTAATTGATTTTGTAATGAAATACAGAGACATTGCATAACGAGTCCCAACAGTTGTGTACTCTAGACAGTAAGATAATGATTCCAGGTCCATAGCAGGCCTAAGTAAGATGTGACAAACAAGTGGTTAAAACTGGATGGTGTTGGCATAACTGATGAGTAATTTTTCTAGGTGAAGGAGCATAGCAAGAGGGCATTCACTTAGTTTAAAAAATGTCCGACGGGGCTCATGGGGGNGGGGGGGGGGGGGTACCCGAGGGCATTTTGTTTGAGGAGGCAAGGGTCTCCAAGCTCTCCTCATCCTTACCACAGCATGAGAAGGTTATGTTTTGAACACTGGTTATCCCCCTTATCAGTCTGTCTGTCACTCCCGCTGATGATTTACTTTCAAGCCTTGATGGAAATGGATTGACATCATCAAGAGTTCTAAAAAACGACTGCTCCCCTTTTTATGTATGTCTATAACTTCCGGTGAGTAACCACGGGTAACTCACTCTATATTTTACCCTTGGCCTATAGCCGGTTTACCTTTGTCTGAGCTCCGGCTCGCTGACACCCACGACAAGAATGTTCCAGCGTTTCGCTGGCTCCAGGAATTGCAACTCTCCATCATATTCACTGGCATCGAACACAATCCACAGTTGATTGGACTTGGTGCTGCAGAATACAAGTGTTGCTTATTATTTTGGTGAAGCTCGATTTCGCCGTGAGTGAATGTGTGTCAGTGTTTTAGCAAAGGAAAAGGAATAGGGAAGGGATGAAGTTACGGCGAAATCGAGCACACTGGCCTTTTTTCATAATTATTTTGTTCAGTTTAATTTTTTTTTTAAAAAGATGCTATATCATTTCAGTGTAATAGCTGTAGATCTAATTTCACCCATTCCATTCTTTGCCACATTATATTCTATTGGCAGATAGAGGTAACTCTTTAGAGTCTCATATTCATCAGACTGTAAAATCATTGAAACGATCATATCTTGAGTTTGACTGTATGAACAGTAAGTACAGCAGCTGCAGATAAAAGTAGAACACAGTGGGAGCCCCAGAACTCAATTTCTGGTCATGAGTTCATAGATTGATATTTCTTGGCTAACGTCACGAGCGCTCTCCGAAGCCCATCAGAGCCTTCCGTTTTGGGCATCCTTCTTTCCGACTCATTAATGGCGACAATGGCAGAAAACCTTGATTTTAGCTATCTACAATAACATATTACTATTGGCAAAAGTTTTTTTTTGTTTGAAACAACAGCAACCACTTTAACAAACTTAGTCTAGCGGTATTTTATCCAAGACGTCAGTGAGTAAGTGAGGGATCGAGGAAAATAAAATCTTGATGGAGAAAAGTTGATGTTTATTTAATTTGTTTTGTTCGCTCTTTTGGGACTACGTAATCAAATTATCCATCTGAACATATGAAACGGAATAAATCCGTTGCACTTGCGCCTTGTAGGGTTCTGCCTTGACGTGGTATTTATTTGTTATCTCAGCGAACACTTATCAGACTTTCTATATATTTGTTTATATTCGCCTTTTGTATTCTTTATCTTAGAGAACACCATAAGGCAACGAACAGAGCCTTCAGTGCCTGATTAAAATCAATTCATTCATTATTCGCCTTGGGCTAAATGTGAACAAGAAATGTTGTTGTAGACATTAAATTTCAAGTTTGCGGAAATCTTGCCCTTCCCCTCCCCTCGGCCCTTACCTTTTTCATGTGTTCTAAAGCGAAAAGAAGTTACTCTCCTGGGAAGATTTGACGACTAGTCTAACTCACGAGAGGCAATAGATCTACAGTTACTGTTAGATTCTAGATGCTGAGGGAAGTAAAATTTTCGGTAGAAAATAACTGATGGATGTATTGGTAAAATATTACAAAGTGTGTGCGGCTTTTTTTATTACTGACATTCGATGAAATGAGATTCTACTGTTGTTATAAAAATGCAGATAATTTTACAAACAAACTACACTTACTCAGTGCGCCCTTTCCGCTGGTCCCCGGAGCCTAGTACAGTGTCATCAAGGCCCTTTTCTTCGCTTCCTCTCGTGACGTGACGTATTGTGGGAACCACCATGAAGAACCGTGACGTCACCATGATGAAAACAACTAAGGCACCGACTATCAACCAGCCGGACTGCATGGTGGCGCTTCTATTCACACGCTGTGTCCACAATGCACAAAGCTATAGTTTATAGAATTAAAGAAAGATAAAACTCACTTCTATTCACCTTAAAGATATTTGCTCTCACAAAGCCATACTTTGTTTTTCTATTTCAGAAATGATGATAATTTGTTTACGTTTATTAATGCATGCTTATATTGCATTATATCACAGATGAAATAAATAATTCGTAACGAAAAACATTGCTAGTCGCCGTGATACAGTGCCCTGTTCCACCTCAGTTTTAAAGCAAAAAATGCTACTTACTGACACCTGAAATGGAAGCTGAATAGTGCTTTTTTTTTCCCCCAACGACTTTACAACATAGCCTCCTCCTTTGCCAAAGACAAACATCCATGTACGCACTCAGAGACTACAGGTGGACTTGAAAGTTACACAATCATAGCCTTTCTCAAACTATCCTGAACGTAAAGGACACAACCAGCTTATTTCAAATCATCATGGCAATTATCGGGCCAACCACTCTTGACTCTGCATCCAAAATCGTAATCACTGGGCATCTCCCTCTCCATTTTGTGGGAGGAGATGACGTCAAATGCATTCAGCTTTAGCTATACTTACTTATTATAGAGAGGTTATCTTGCCACAGCAATAACTCGTCAATATTTAGTGCAGAGTGGTGAGGTTTCGCATGGTTTACATACGCAAATGCGACTGGTCGATCCTTCACAAAGACAAGACAGCTAAAATCTTCAAGCGGAAATTTTAACTTCGTATTCCGTCGAGCATTATCTCCATAAGTTAGTTATCACTGAATGAAGTCAGAGTGTCAGTACTGACAACTTTTAAGCGAACCTTTTGTCTTTAATGAGTCTCTCCAATATCTAAGTTTACACTAGACACTTCAGCCTTCAAACTACAATCGATCCCGTTTAATGGCAACACCAGAGAACATTGAAAATGTTGCAGTTAAGCGGAAGCTACGATTAAATGACGCTGTTTGCTTGTGGCATTTATTTTTGTTTTCTCAAAAGTGGTTTGCTTTAAGCGGGTTGCAAATTAAACGAAATTTGTTTGAAGAGAATGTAGTGAGAAGAAGAAAGTCAGGAGACATTGAGTGACCACTAACACCCATCACATTATTGGCAACAGCTGTTGTAAGAAGGGAAAAGGATCAGGGTGTGGCCCAGGGAGGCAAAGTGTTACATGATGAAGATGGACACACGAAGTAGGTTGAGAGCAGTGGCGTGTTCAAGAAAAACTGCTTTGGGGTGGGACGGAAGTATTTAAAAGGGCATAACTGATGTTCCGAAAGGGTTTGGAGGGGGGGAGGGTGGAGTCGACTGATTTCCTCATAGAATATTTGAAGCTCTTCTGAATTCCTCATAAAATATTTGGAGCTCGACTGAATTCCTCATAAAATATTTGGAGCTCAACTGAATTCCTCATAAAATATTGGAAGCTCGACTGAATTCCTCATAAAATATTTGGAGCTCGACTGAATTCCTCATAAAACATTGGAAGCTCGACTGAATTCCTCATAAAATATTTGGTGCTCAACTGAATTCCTCATAAAATATTGGAAGCTCGACTGAATTCCTCATAAAATATTTGGAGCTCGACTGAATTTCTTATAAAATATTTGGAGCTCATAAAGCAATGTCAATGATGTCATCAGAACCGGCTAAATTCTGGATAAAATATACTTTTAATTTATTTGCTTTTGATTGAATGTGTGGAATGCGACTTCTTTCTTTAACACCGACTATTCCTTGTAAATTTTGACCAAACTTTCTCCATTACTTACTCGTTAAATCTTGCAGTAATTATTGAATTGAATCTGTCCTGAGCACCCAATTCCTCCCCATTTATGTATCAGCTTTTCTCTCTCTCTCTCTCTCTCTCTCTCTCTCACACACACACACACACACACACACACACACACACACACACACACACACACACACACACACACACACACAAACACAGCATAATCTTGGGAGGTCCGGGGGGTGGGGTGGGGCATGCTCCTCTGTTTTAAAATGGAAGCAAAAGAAGCAGTGTCGGACATTTCTCATTAAAATTAGATGACAATTTTTTTTATTATCTTAAGTCTATTTCAAGGTGGGTTACTAGGAGGACATTTGACTTTGTAAGGTCCTTAAAATTAATCTAGTGGGCTCCATGGACATGCTCCCCAGGGAGGTTTTTGAAAACTGAGAAGCAAAAAGGGCAATTTGGAGAGGCATTTCTAGCTGAAATTTTGTTAAAATTTATATCACTACTCGCTTATTTTTAGGGGAAGGGGTGGCAAAAAAAATCCCCCTCCCCCACCCCCCTCAAAAAAAAAATAATTCCATGGCTTTTAAATCGAAGATGGTACCATCCCCTGCTTAAGTCAGCTGAAGAGAAAAATTCAGCTAGAAATAGAAAACATTCACATTTAATGCATTCACCTGTCTACTTATACAGGTGAACAACATAGCAACAACAACAAACATTTAGCAACAAAACAGCTACCGTGTTGTCAAAATCTTAAAATCCTTAATTTTGCACATAAATACTATGGAGGTTATCCAACTTAAAAGGTATCGCACTTGTGATCTGCCCCTGATACCTTTCTATAGACACAGTGTATGTTTGGATACTCCCATTTTCTATGATATCGTCCAAACTTCACATGTAGATTTCAGAGGCAGCTAGAACATAGGTGATCCCTTTGTGATGAAATGCACTTTATCTCTCTCTCTCTCTCNTATCAGCTTTTCTCTCTCTCTCTCTCTCTCTCTCTCTCTCACACTCTCTCTCTCTCTCTCTCTCTCACTCACTCACTCACTCACTCCTCTCTTCTCTTCTTCTTCTCTTCTCTTCATTAAATTTCTCTTCTCTCTTCTTCATTATTTTATCTCTTTATTCCATTTTTCTCCTCTCTTCTTGGGAGCCCCTGACTCACGAGCCACCTTCCGCATTTAGGGATCTGCAGGAAATGCTAGTTACAGTCCAGATTCTCTCATGGGCCATACAGTCATGTTCAAAAAATATTCCATAAGTTAATAATGAAAAGGACAACAACGAAATTATTCGAAGCGTGCAACTAAGGTAACCATGACTAAAAATAGTAACATCCGTCACAGACGTCATAGACAGTCGCCATTTTCTGTAATTCTTCCTGTTTTGTAAACAAAAGGGCTGCAAGCCTTATCATCACGTGAAATATCTGACTCATTTCAGTTAACTTTCAGTTGTTTGAGTCCAGTGTTTATCATTTTATAGCAGGGGAAGTAAACCAGCGACAATGGGCTGTATTCTCCCAACCGTAAGTCGATTGTTGTGTTCAACAGTTCAAATTCAATAACTCCCTTGGCTTGGGCCTTGGGCTGGTTGGGCGCCTTGGGCTTGGCCTTTGTTTTTGGCTTTTGTGATGAAATTGTGCCACTGTCATTCTCAGACCGAGGTCTTAATCCACAGATCACAGCCAGGGGAGTCAGTTATTTGACAAATTTAGGCTGTAAATTGTAATAGATCAAGCCAGATTAGATCTGTAACGCATGTCTCTTCCCCCTCCCCCCAAAACGAAGACCTCAGTCCTCAGCAGTGGCAATCTAGACTAGGCTAGGTACAAAGAAAGAAAACAGGAAGAGGAGCATAGACACTAAAATATAAACTCAACTAAGTTAATGACTTTGATTTGTTTGTTTTATTATTCCACTTCCACATATATATTTTAGTGAAATAATCAAATATGTACTTGCCATCATCATCAAAAGTTAGTTAGGACTGGAGGGAGACTAGTCTAGATTAGGCCGATTAGTGTGGTAGGAGTGGGATTGTGCGCTTATTATTATTAAAATAACAGTATCACAGTAGAACATGGTGGCTAAATTAGCTTTCCAGCAGCTTTCAGAAAGACTGGTGAAAATATGGGCTATATTATTTTTTTAGACTTAGACTTAGAGACTCAGAACAAAATACATGACAGAAAAGTTTTCTTTGATCAGATTCAGTTTAATGTAGGCCTGTTGTAGCTCTAGACTAGTAATAATTACTCGTAGATCTAGAAGACAGTGGTAGCATTAAATGGCTTGACTTCATATTTGTGGTGCATAAAAATGCGTGTTAATTTTGTTATCATGTAAGAAGTCATTGCTTGCAGTCAGAGAATGGATCTATTTTAAACACATAACTGTATCACACTACTGGCCTCATAGTGTCTGTGCGACATTTATTCGGAAGTAAGGCAACACAGATTGTGGCAATGTTTCTTTATGAGTTGTTATCACCTCTGGATAATTGCGGTAATCACTATATCATATTCGTTGTACAACTCCCAATTACAAATCAGTAGTATTAATAAATATTTCATTTGTTTTTAACAGGTAGCGTGCTGTTGCGGCAGTGCGGCATGCAGCTTGTGCTGTGCCGCTTGTCCATCATGCAAGAACTCTACAGCAGCCAGGATCGGATATTCTCTCATGTTAGTGCTGGGATCTATAGTGGCGGTCTTCATGCTTATTCCTGGCATCAGAGAAAAACTGGATGATGTATGTTTCACAGTGTTTGTGTACCATGTCTTCAAAGTCACTGTCATCATGATTGGTTGTATTTTTAAAATGTTTATAATTTCTGCACGAAAATGTTACTGAAGCTTGGGATTTATCTTTTGTTCATCAAAGTTTCATCCTTGATTTTTTAGATGGTTTTGTAATAAGTATCCTAGTTTGAGTCTCAGTTACTGAGTTGAAAACAGGAAAGCACATATGCCATTTATCTTTTTTCTTGTCGGCACTAATCCATTTATCCCTTCACCTCAAATCCTTTGTCCTTTGACAAAGTTTCTTCATTTAGCATACAACGAAAATGAGAACTGAGAGTAATAAAAGACATACGTTAAACTTACGCTGACATAGAATTTATTAGACATACCACAAAACCCTCTCACAGTGTACAGTGATGAAAAAAGATTCCATAAATTTATGACTTAGATAGAAGACTTTTTTGTTTTAGGCAAGTCTTAGAATGAATGATTGTTAAGTTTTGACTGTGGAGTGATTTTAGAGTACTAGGACCCTATTCTAGGTAAATATTAAAATCACGTTTCCACCCAGGCCTAGGTATTTCCCTCTTATTGCAAAGGAGCTGACTTTAGATTTCTTCGTACATGAATACGTTTCAATAAATAGTTAAAGTTAAGTGCACGAGCATCACCCTTAGTCATACCAATTTTGTGCTGCTGTTTCGCAGACTGGTGATTATTCATCTTAGGGAATATAAGGGTGCACATATGGTCACATTCTCTTACATGTTAGACCAGTACATTTGATTGTTCGGCAGACATTCTAAAAATATCATAGTTGCTTCCCTTGAATATTTAGTTTCTGACTTTCTTAAAGTTAAAGGCTAAAGAAAGCTTTCCACAGGGCTAAACTTATACCAGCTTGCTTACCTGTAACTGTGAGAGTGTGAGTATAAGCTTACTCAGTCATTCAGTATTTGGAGCCTCACTCTGAGACCATAGCAGATACAGATACATGATTGTTTATTCTGACTGGCTGATTTGAAAAGTTGAATTTATTATCACCTCCACACATGTAGTCACAGAGTAAATATGTTATCATAGAGCCAGACATTATGACAGAGATCAGTTGTATGATTACTACATCTCCAATTGTTATTTCCACAATCTTTTCTGTGTACAGATTCCAGGCCTGTGTAAAGGCATATTGGGCCAGGACGGATTGATAGATAAAGAGAAATGTGACTCAGTTGTGGGATTTTTGGCTGTTTACCGAGTTTGCTTTGCCATGACCATGTTCTTTCTGCTGTTCATGATCCTCATGATCAAAGTCAGTTCATCACGAGATCCTCGATCCAAGATCCAAAATGGGTGAGCAAATTGTTGTCTTATAGTAGTTATAGCAGCCAACGAACTCAGGCAGAAAGAAATGCGTTTATAATTATATTCAGGGCATAGCATCCATGTAATCTATGAATCTGAGATTACCAATAGGTTACCGTATGTATCATTCTAACACAATTTAACTAATCCTAAATGTTTATAAAATGTTCAGAATCACCCTCATGGTGTCTTCATGGTATTTACAAACATTGACAACAACATTATAGTTATAGCTATTTTTCTTTGCTGATAATATGAAACCCTCTCTCACAGATTCAGAGCTCCCATACCCACAGTGTATTTGCATCCAGAGGCAGTGTAAAGAGAGAAACATTTGAGAAAAGGCGGCCAATAATAAGATCACACTCCATGATGACAATGCTCTTTTTTTCCTTTTCTTTTTGCACAAGATCCATCTGTGAAACCGTTCCCAGGCTTTCCTTGTTCTCTCAGTGATGAGAGACTAGTTGTCTAGTTGGTACTATAAACATTTGAACGTTGCAGGGCTCATGATGAATAGGGCCCTAATTAATTTTGTTTAATGGGAATTATTTCTAAGACTGCTAATCTTTGTATTGCTTCTTTTATATGGAACAAGTGTGTCTGTGGACAAAAGAAACTGAGTTTCCTAGGTTATTAATTTACTGTGGAATGAATGAAAGTGTATTGATCACTGTGGCATGCGTTTAAATTGTCAGCAAGGTAAGCAGACTGGTAAGCAGAGATTTTTGTACTAGCAGTGTCATTATGTATTCTTGAGGAGTAACATTATTGTGGCCCATAGAAAATGTGGTCGAGCATGTGTGGTCTGAAATGTGATTGGGTTATCTGCATTTTTTATTCATATCATACATTTTTCTGGTTTCAGCTTCTGGTTCTTCAAGATTTTGATCATGGTGGGGATATGTGTTGGTGCATTCTTTATCCCAAGAGGAGCGTTTGGAGAAAGTAACTATGGATGTTGTATTTCTCATGTTGCCTTTGCAATCTCCCACTGACAAATTCATTTATGTTTATGTTGATCTAGATAGTTGTGGACTCCTCTCAACTCTAAAAGTTTTACCTTGTTCTCTTTCTGAATAACTTCTTAAGTTCTAAGGAGAAGCTCTTTTTTTAAATATTCATTCTCACACTTTCACTATCTGTCTCTCTCACTCTCTGTCTCTTTTCTTCATTCACTGTTTCTGTGTTTAATGATCCTTTGTCCCATTCTTTCTCTTTATTCTGTCTTCAACTTCTACTCTCTTCCCAAAAACCATCGGGTTTGTATTGTTTTTCAGTCTTATTTTATTGCTCTCATTCAAGGGAGATAATGGACATAATATGATGGGCAAATTCTCATGCTAAAATCCCAGTGTCCGCCCACTAGAACACTTAATTCATTATTTTATAGTTTTCTGTACAAGTACATACACTTTAGTATGCATAATACAAGAGCAAGCAGCATTTGGAAGTGCCTTGGAGGTCCTAAAATAGTAGTTGGTTCAGATTATTTCTATGGGTTGGATGTATTATGAAATGTAGTTCATTTGCAGGCAATCTCAAGCACTTTCAAGTACAGATTTGGATCCATTTCATAAAAAGCTGCCCTTTCAGTCACTTCTTCAGCAGAGTTATGTGAAATGTAATAGATTTGTTTGAAAGTTTACAAATAATACTAGAGTGGTACAAGAGAGGTTGTACCATGTAAAGGTGAGACTTTGTTTCCATGATGACTTATAGGACAGTTAGATCTTGTAGTGAAACTTGCAAGACTGCTTTCTTCATTTCTTTTCACCTTAAATGATTCCACCAGTGTCCCACATGAATTTACCCATATTACTCTATTTATTCACATGTATTGTTTCTCTTGCCCATCACAGCGTGGATGGTCTTTGGCATGATTGGAGGGTTCCTGTTTATCCTCATCCAATTGGTCCTTCTAGTGGACTTTGCCCATGGCTGGGCCGAATCCTGGGTGGAGAAGTATGAAGAGACAGAATCAAAATGCTACTATATTGGTTAGTATATATTTTTTTGTATTTATCTGGAAAAATTGTGCTATAGGTTATATGGCTCAAGAGAAGTGATGCTATATTATCATGAAGTGTCATGGATAAAGTGGAGGCCAGCTATTCCTTTCCTGTTATTTAATAGACTTCTGAGGGTGCTATGGTGATACATTGGGTGGCCGAGAAATAATTTACTTAATTTCAAAGTTCAATAATTTTTTTTTAAAAGTTATGCTGCTAAAATTTTACAAACATAATCGGTTTGATATTTTCTGCTAATGCTGCAAATATGAATTATCTAGGTGCAATGGTTATATCATATCTGAAAAATTTTAAATTCGTTTGTCCACTAAAAGTATGCCCAGTGTTCAGCCTAAAACATTGGGCCCAGCATGTCACTTTTGACATGTGTTTTTGATTTTGTATTGCTGTGACAAAAGTAGAGCACCTAGATCAACGAAAGTTGCAACAGTACATATATCTGTCTGTTAATGAGCTTAAAATTTTATTTCAGTTTTTCATTCTACCTATAAAAATAATCAAACTTTGAATTGAGTAAAGTTTTTTTTTTTTTTTTGGCCATCCGCTGTAGCATACTTAGCAATGTTCACAAACAGTACTTGAACAGGTTGTAAGTACCTTGCAGAGCATATCAAGAGGCACCACACAAACTTCACCCTTGTCCAGGCCCTCTCAGTGATACCTAAACAAAATGCATGATTTACTTTGAGGCTTTCTTACTATTGATACCCTGTCATAACTGTGCTGATGCTGTTGTTATTGTTGTTGTCTGTGATACTGTTGCAGTACATCATGAATATCAATCATTTGAATTGCAGGTCTCTTTTTCTTCACCATTTTGTTCTACATAATCTGCATTGTGGCTGTAGTGCTCTTCTACATCTTCTATGCCCATGTAAGTTTGGAAGAACTGGATGAGTTTGGTTTTTTGTTTTTTTTTTTCATTGTTTAACTAGCTAAGACTGCACTGATTTTTTTAAAAAATTTAGTAGGTTAGCTTAGACCATACAAATATGTGAATATTTCTGTTTGAAGACATTATGTTGAGTGAATTCTCCTGCATGTAAACAAGATGTGTCCAGCCAGACTGTGAACATATACAGTGTGCACTGAGGACAGAAGGGAAGGGGTACAACAGTGCACATGCACTCCTATGCAGAGAGGTTTATGTTCAGTTATTCACTTATTTGGCTAAACATTGCTGACTGGAAGGCTCTGAAACCTTACAAAAAAATGTCATGTGAACATAGATCCTCATAAGAAAACTCAATCACAGTAAAATATGGAGGTCATTTTAGCCCCAGAAATTTAAAAGAATGGCCTTCAGTGCATTAGGTACTTGCATGCTAATTTGTAGGTAAATCAGTGCACAAATGTCTTGCAGCTTGTCAGAATGAGGCTTTTTAAGTCTCTTTTTGACAAAATCAACTTATTGGTATAATATCTAAGCTTCTTGTATAAACATTCATTTAGTGAAACAAAATTTTCATTAGCATAAGCATGGCCTGAGATATGGGTGTTTGTAGGAACAGAGGTCAACCTTGTGCAGTGGAAAATATTCTGAGAAAATTGTAATTGAACAACAATTTTTCACAATAAATGCCATCTACTTTGCTTCACAAAAACTCAAATTCATCTACATTTAGTTATCATTTACCCATAAAATCAGTAGTTTTGTGTACAGAAATGATTTTACACTTAATAATTGCAGCAAACTAAAATGTGATAATGAATGGCCCATATCACCTTCAGAGCCAGATATCTCAATTCCTAGTCAAACTACATGAACCTCATTCTGACCAGCTGCAAGACTAACAGCATAATTATGGCATTTCTAACATTAATCAAGGTTTTTTTGCTGACTTAAAATGTCTGAAATAATCTTTCTCTTGTTAAATGGCCTACATTAATTAGTAATTTATTTAAGAAAGTACAGGGCAGCTCATTTATCCTTCTTCAACCCCTGTGTAGACTGACAGAAAATAAAGTATCATTAATATGTTCTCAGGGAGATTGCACTCTGCACAAATTCTTTGTCTCCTTCAACCTGATCCTGTGTGTGGCTGTGAGCGTGGTGGCCATATTGCCCAAAATTCAGGAACGTAAGTACCCATAGACCTTTGTGTTAAAGTAATGAGGCCTGGTATACGTCTGCACACCTTGCCAGTTGATCACATCTTTATGATTGTCACCTCAGAAGGCCAGAGGTCTTTGAAGGATGTGAGCCGGCAAATTTACCGAATTACAGTGTTTAATAATAATAATAATAATAATAATGATAATAATACGGTTTATAAGTCTCATATCCAGGCTAATGCTCGCTCATGCGACTTCACACTATTATTACCCCAGCAGGCCTGATCACTCTAGGACTTTCTCGACTCCCTGGGGAGCATACAGTGCAGGCAGTTGTATGGTAGCCATATTTGATACCTCATGGTCGTGTGGCTGTTTTCCTAAGAAGGGAATTAGGCAGAATGCAAGACTCATGAGAGCCAGTTGCATCAAATTCATCTTACTTTCAGTGAATTGTAAGTTATTTTCAGACCGAAAGGTCCTTTCATGCAGCTGTTTGCACGATCTCAATTATTTCTTACCACTCAGTCATTTACATGACATCTTTGTTTATGCATAACACACTATTTACCATTTGTAGTGTCTTTCAGTGCTGACTAAATATACTCTATTGGAGTCCAGTTTAACTGTATGAAATTTGTAATATTTAGTCTTGTGAAAATAATTTACCACATTGCAGATCGTCTGATCCATTTGTCAAATATAGTAGAACTCTGTGTTGACATAATGCAGTTTTCATTTTGCTTGAAGTTCGCTGCCAGGTGTTATTTGTAAAATAGATGTGTCCATTTAAAATGCTCTATATAAATATATTGTTGATCATTTGAAGGGTTTTGTGACAAAACATCTGAAATGCTGGAGAAAGGGGAAAGTCGGGGGGGGGGG
>JAWQUT010000091.1:1071877-1085852 GCA_033807755.1 Ellobium chinense | reverse complement strand
GGCAAAAGAGACCAAATAAATAGCATGTTTTCAATGAAAAGTGCAATTTAATGGTAGAAAATTGTAGCAGAGATGTTATTGCATGTGTACAAACTACCCCTATAGTTACCAAATGGACAGATTAAGCTAACATTTAAGATCGGTGGATAATGCGTTTTGTCACAAAGCCCTTCATTTGTCATTTGTATTTATGTTTACGAAATGGATGACTCTGCATTTAACTTTGATCATTTGTTATATGTAATATTAACTTTGTTTTTTATATCATATACAATGCAGATCAACCCAGGTCTGGCCTGCTTCAGTCCTCACTGATCTCAGCCTATGTCATGTACTTGACCTGGTCAGCCATGTCTAACAACCCTGGTATGTCGGCCTGTTCTGTTAACGATGTGTGGATTTCTTCTCTAGTTTAGAAACTGAGACTTCCATTTACCATATTGGGAAATTGGTTTACAATGTCGCTCACTGTTATTTATCTCAAACCTTACACAAACACATGAATCATAAGTGACATACATAGCAGAGTCATTGCTGATCACCCACAGTGCAGTGGGGTGGTGCCCCCCCCCCCCCNCCCCCAAAGCCGGATGTTTATTCATTCCTGAGTCGAGTGGGGAAAGGAGGGAGGTGAAGTGTCTTTCCCAATGACACAAAATTGTAAACCAGCCGGCCACAGAGTCAAATGCACAAACCATAGACTTGGCCGCCTTCAGTTTCTGACTAGGACTCACAAACTGCACTAGGGGCTCATAAATAATAGATTCACCTGTTTGATCTCCTTTGGATTAAATAACACTATTTCTTCTTCACCAAATAAGGAGTGCAATCCCAATTTCAGCAAAATCAGCAAGAATCAGCCTTACTGAACTATGTTATTCCTTCTTCACCAAAGAGTACAATCCCAGTTTCAGTGAAATCATCAAGAATCAGCCTTACTAAACTATGCTAATCCTCCATCCCCAGACAAGGAGTGCAATCCCAATCTCAGTGAAATCATTTCAATGCACAACGTCACAAAAACTGATACTACAGGAACATCAGATGGTGTTTTTGACTGGCAGAGTATCTTAGCCCTGGCGATCTGGCTCTTTGCTGTACTCTACTCCAGGTGAGCACTGAGGGTTTGATCCCTTTTGCCGGAATGGAAGAGAGGGTTGCATCTCCACAGGACACACTATCCCCTCTTCCAGTCAGCGTGTGTAAATTTGGGGGTGTGTCAGCTTCTTGACTTTGTTAACGAAATTTGCCAAACTTTTGGGATTCCGCCATGCCCCTGATCAGCAGCAGCATAGGCTGTTGAGAGAGTCCCATGATATTGCCCTTCATTCATGAATAAATCTAGATCTGTAGTTTAAAGCATACCTAGGCTGCCTGATACTGGGATCCTCATAAATCTCAATTTTTGATTTGTTTTCCTGGGCAATATTCCAGGTCTCTCCCACCTAGAGCTTGGTTTAGGATTATTAAGGGCATGATTAGAAAAGAAAAAGCACTCCTGAGAGTGTTGCTAGACATTTGTAATGTCAAGCCAGCTTTATCGTTTTTAACCCTAGCCCTGACCCTAAACCCGCGTGTTAGGTGAGAGTGTCCTGGAAATATTGCCAGGGAAATTATGGAGTTTCAGGCTTAGCACGAGTTCAGTGCAGTGCCATGTGGAAAAATGCAACCTTCTATTGAGAAAGTGGAATGGAGGATGTGGGGAGGGAGTGGTGGGGAAGCGGAGGAGATAAGATTAGAATAAACAGAACTGATACATTATTATTCAACAAGATCCAGGGATGCCACTCTTCGGAGAATTCTTGGAAATCCGAGAATATCAGCGGCTCCGAGTATGCCACGTGAGGTTGGTCTGAGAACCCGTAACGACTCTCGGAAAGAAAAAAAAATCCAAGATCCGAAATTTTATCGGAAGTTTTTCGGTACGGCCGCCGTATGGATAGATCAGCACGCACAATACGCATGTGCTTTTCAGTACAGCCGACGTATGGCTAGATAGTTTAGAATTAACAAAAGGTCACTTCTGGCCGTAGTAAAGTACTCAGTCCGCAAATTCCGAACTGTCCTAGACGTAGATGCGGTTATTTTGGTTTTGAAAACTCACTTGGAGGACAGTAACCATTTGAGACACCCTAATTCGGTGTTACCCTTTCCAATGCACACGTTCTTCTGTGGACATTGCCTTGTACGCCTAGCTTAGGCAGTACTAGGATTGGCTGATCTTCCGTCACTTTTGCTCGTCTTCTTTGGGCGGTGTGTGAGTTAGGCTAGTCGACTTCGCAGAACACCATGACAAGGTCTACGTTAATTTTCAGAGATAATCTGAATCATGACTAAAAAACAAGATCTAAGCAACAAAATCTTTGAGGGACATCCTAGTAGTATCTAGGGGTTTCCCAAAGAAAGCTTTCTCTCACCAGATTTCGAAAAACAAGATTTTGAAGCAGTTTGTCCAAGCCTTTGTGTTTACAGTCAATTTCTGACATTGACAAAGAACATGTTTGAATGACTTATCAGCAGAATCAAACCATATGATGAGTTTTAGTCAAATAGTCTCATCGGCTGCCTGATCCTTGATAAATAGGGGTTGAATGGCAAGTCTGCTTTCGATTTCTGTCTTGTATAGTTATAGTTACGTAGTAAATTTATGCATCTTTATTTCTTCATTGTTTAAGTCAGCTTATTCAGAGATCAAACATGATTTGGTACCCTGAAAGAACACGTTTTAGATCAGAGACCAAGTCCTTATGAATTTCCCCAAAGCCACAAAAGTGTCAGAGAATTTCATGAAAAGTGAGTGGCATCCTTGAAGATCTACAAGCAGTGCTTTACAGCAGCATCTAGACATATCTATCATAAGGCAAAAACTCACTTAATTTTTGAAGAAGCATAACTCGGTCATTTCTGCCCAGAATTGCACAAAATTTTGTTTGCAAGCTCCTTTTACCCCAGGGGCAGTCCTTTTTAAGGTTTTTTTACTCCGGGTGAACTGTAAATATTTTTTTTGAAATTGGTTTGTGTCGTGAACACAACATTAGGAAACCCTCCCACTGAAGCGCTCCATGTTTTTATTATTGCGGCCCAGTATGCATGTATGTCACCTTCTCTCAGTTATTCACCAAGGGTACATGACAAAACAACATAAACTTAAAATTTGTATTTTTTCCATTTTTTTATTCTCTCAGCATTCGCACTAGCAGTAACAGCCAGGTTGGAAAACTGACATTGTCAGAGAAAACTATTCTTCAAACTGATACAGGTGAGTTTTCATATCATGAATTGATTTTAAATTGTAAGAAAAACAATTGGAAAAATATGTCATGTATACACAGCTGTCTTGATGTTGTTGTATTATGGTGATTCTGGAAGGTTTATCTATGTACATTTTACTGCCCAGTATTAATAATGCTGTAAGTCCATAAATGACTTCAAGAAATTACGACAGTATTATTTTCGGGAATAATTTGTCTCTTTTTATGGTTTTGTTATAGTGATTTTTTTTATTTTGTTTGTTTTTGTGCTATTGTATTCTCTTTTAGACTTCGACAAAGATGTAAAGTTAAGCAAATTAGTGGTTGGTAAACTGCTCATAGAAATTATTTTATTTACTACCATCATGACAACAAGCCTTTATTAAATTTCCACCTCCCACTTGGATCCATTCATTGAGTGAAATGAAGACTGTAGTCTTGAATGGGAATCTTGTTAATCAGCATGTATGTGTCACTTTGATGTTGTTGCAATGTATATGTGTAGTCATGTTGATTATGCACGTTTCAGATCCACCTTTCCTCCTCCCCGCCCCTCTAAGCATAATGCCTGCATGTGTTGATGTTGTTTGTAGCTGTGGAGTGGTGTTGTTTCGCATTTTCATATCATATTCCCATCTTCCCCTTTCAAATATAAAGCAGCGTGTGTAGTGTTCTTGTATGTTAGACAATGTCAGTCCACTGTAATCTTGAGCCTCATTGTTTCAAGACCCAGCCCTTGTCCCTTGTTACTTTTCTCAACCCTGACCCTCCTCCTACAGAAATGTTGGTACATGCAGGTGTGTCATGAGATGCATATCCATTAGTTCTGCATGATACCTCGCCTGCCTCTCCCCCCTCCGCCCCCTTCAACTTCCCCATATTTTTACCCTGCAACAACAAAACACCCAAAAATCATTATTTGGTCATATGATTATACACTGTTTTGTTGTTGACAGCAGATTTGAAGAGGTTATTGCTTTCTCACGGGAAGAAAACCCAAAAAGTAATAACCGTAATAAGATTTTTTTAGTTGAGAAACATTTTGAAACTAGCATCCATGTTCTGTAAATGTTTTCATGTGCATGCCTTTTATGTTGCATGTTTACCTTAACTGTATAATTATTTTCTGTTTTTGTTCTTTTTTTCTTTATTAATTGAAGCCACCTACAAGAGTAAGTCACTAGGTTTGTTCATATTTTCAGTTAAAAATGAATCAGTAACATAATATAATATAACCCAAGACTAGAGTCAACAAGATAAAATGAATGAGATGAACATTGAGCACTGTTGAAATCTTATCCTAGGCTTTTCTCTTAAATTGTCAGAAAATATCACATGTCTGATGTCAAATCACAGCACATCATAACTTTTTCCAAATGGAAAAGTGACATATGTTAGACAATGCTGATGATATGATGACACCTTTTAGAGGCAATGATTATGTTAACTCATTTCAGTCTGGCAGTGTTTTTCCCCACCTCTTCATTTTGAATAAATGATTAAGTTGGTATTTCAAGTGTACCATGGACACAGATCCAGTGGTGAAATTCTGAAGTTTAGCTTTTGATTTATTGATCAATAATTTCAGATCTGTGCAAATGATCAATCTAGGAAACAGCTTGATTTCCATCGCTGAAATTCAGTCCTTGCTAGCAAAAGTCTATGGACAGGAGCATCAAGATTTCTAGTGAATTAAAGATTCTTCTTTTTGAGGCAACACTTGAAGAGTGACCAGTGCTTGTTTGTTCTGTCTCATCTTGTTGGCTGCGGTCTGTTCTGCTATCTCTCTCTGCTGCTGTAAGGTTTATGTAGGGTCTGGAGAAACTTTCAGGGCTGTGCATCTCTTACTCTTAAAATCAAACTCCAGCTTTAGTCTGGTGGTGTTTTCATTAGCTTTGAAATAATGCTTGGATTAGCATAAGCTGGTATAATATGAAAAGATGATAGTTTTGTTAAGTCAGCTCGACATTGAATATTTTTGCATCAAATCTAAATTATTCAAGGATCAACTGACTATTGCCTGACACCAGTGAAATGAAGATTTTAATTAATCTGTCGCTGGAATGCAGTAATTTCAGGACCTGTAGCTATGACGCCCTTTCAAGAATGAAGAAGCCATATTACATGAGCGTTGATTATTTTGCATAGAGACAGACAAGTTCTGTCTGCTTTAAAATCCCTGGACTTTTAGTCCATCATGAGAAATAGCATTATTGTTTGGTGACAGAAATGGCAAACAGTAAGCTGTCTAAGCCTTAATGAAAAGATGTGTTGCTTGCACTTACTAGATTAGAATAGAAGGATGATGAATGATTAGTCTCTCCTTGTGTAAACTCCATGCAGATGTTTTCTTTTCATAGTTGGTACTGATATGGTAGACTAACACTTAACATAGACGAGATAGCTTTGTGCTGCTTTGCCATAGATGGGTAGAATACTGCCTTAATACAGCTTAGTGTAGTTTCACCACACTTGCGATTTTTATTTTACTGAAACCTGTCCCATGCCCAGCCCTGAAGGATTTTTAATGAATGGATGATGAACAGCAAACTGAGGCTCGCTTGCTCAGAAATATACCCATGTTTCAGTTTTTCATAAGGAAGAGGGGTTAAGTCATGTTTTCTGACCAATGTTTTGGGGAATGAACTTTAATTTTGCCCTGAATCAGAGATTTTGAAGAAATGTCTTCATAGACATTTGTCTCTTCAGTTGAAGGAAATGATATTGACATAGATGTATATTTATGACTGATATACAGCCACGCATGGATAACTCAAATGGCCAGCTCATTTTGTTCGAGTGTGGTTAAGTTCAAGGAACATGTGAAGCACTAGTATAGATAAATTTCGGTCTGAGTAGACTGCAAGTGAATCATGATTTTGACTTCTTGTGTTTGAGGTATTCGTGCTTGACTGTAGCTGAGATATGCGACAAAGTTTTTCAGTTTGGTAATTCATCGGAGGCTGTCTCTGTTTCATGTCATCATCCATTTGTAAGCCGTGGAATTTTGAGTCCCATAACCTCACCAGTTCTGTACACTCTTTTGCTTATAGCATCACCACTATACATGAGAATAGCATCACCACTATACATGAGATTAGCATCACCACTATACATGAGAATAGCATCACCACTATACATGAGAATACAATACACCGCTATACATGAGAATAGAATACACCACTATACATGAGAATACAATGCACCACTCTTTTTCAAAAATACATTAATTCCCCAGGGCAAAGAGCATATCTTTCACAATCTTAGTACAGGGTTGTCACAAATTAAGAAATTTTGGAAAAGTGATGGAAAATTGTCATTGGCATTTCCCTGTTGGAAAATATCTGAACTCGGAGAAAATCGCTTACTGTCTTGAAATAAAAAAAATAATGGAAAATTTGTAAAATTGGATTGACTTCATCATTTCCAGGCATTGACCAGAGTGAAAGTTGTTAAACACTGGATAACTTTCACACAGCAGAAAGTTGTATGATGGTTTCATTTATCTTATAGCCCTGGACAAATATTTTAGACCACTTGGAAATACCGTGGAGTAGCCATGAGATAGAAATGTTAATGGTCTGTGACAGCCCTTTTGGCATATCTTTCATCTGGAGCTTAAGAATGTTTTACTCACTGACCATTCTTCAAGCCTGATGATTTGAAAGGAAAGATAGTGCTTTTTGCTCCAAGCTACAGGTAGTGAGTACAGTGTGATGGCCTGCAGCATGTGTGCACTATTTTGCCTAATGAATTCTCAGTCATGATAGCGCATGTATTCATATTATAAGCAATGAAAGTGTTAAGATGAATATCATATGCTCAAAATCTTGCTTGATGATTCCAGAAAATTAGAAGTTACAGCCACAGAAATTTCTCCTTCATAGTTGTTTTTTTTCTTAATGCCCCAGTTACCTGCTTTTACATCTTGAGGTGGGTTTAAAACCCTTGAATGCCACCTTTGAATGTAGTCTTGAGAAGGGCATCTTTGAATTTACTAATTTGACTGGTGCTGACTTAACATCATGAATAGAACTAGAATCAGACATGGCTTAAAGCTTGAGAGTAGACTTTACGGTTATTGATCTTGAGATGTTTAGACTGAAATCATTAGACGATCAGGATTTTTGATCAGTGTGATCTAAGTTCTTTCATATTTCTGATAAGGATCTTCAGACGTTCAGGCGTTACTTTGGAAGAGATTTTTATATTCAATAGATCATTTTGTTTTTATGTCAACTTTACTTCTCAGGTGATGAGTTGTTACTTGTAGGAATATGGGTCCAGGTGTAAGATATGGACAATATATTGCTAAACTGTTGAATTCAGTAAAGTTGCGCAAAAGAATCTACCTGGGTATTCGTGTGGCAGCAAAAATATAGGTTAAAATTCTTTAAAGCTGATTCACTGTGCATATTCATGGTGTGAGCATTATATCAGAGCTTTTTGTCGCAGCATGTACAATGTACAAACTCAGTATAACTTTGCTAATGTGATGTGCTTACTGGAGTCCTGATGTCCAGTGTATGTTGTTGTGTTGGATGTACCTGTGATCCTATAGCACAGCTGAACTTTTACCACATGTCTTAAACAACACATCTTTGCTCTGTAGCTTATAGTTTAATATAAATAGTATTATGCACTGTTTTGACCATTAGTTCCTAAATTATAAACTTTTAGAATACTCTGTCCTTTCTGGCGTGACATTTTCATAGACTTGTTCCAAATTTCTTATATTTTGTTGAAATATATTATGTTCACTGTTTTTTAGTCAACCGGTCGCGGCTTCTGGGCATGATTTTGCCTACTATTTGGCAGACATATCTATCACTCCATGATTTGGCTGAAATTGAGATGGCTTTGAACAGTAAATTAGAACCTAATTAGAAATATTTGAATCAGTTATCTTTGATGCTTATGACTTTCAGTCTTTCTGGTTTAGTCTTGTTTATGTGTCTAGTTTCAAATATTAGCATTCCATTGCCATTTGACATTTTCTAAACTTCTCAAGTTCCAACTTCATTATATGTATTGATAAAACCAATCTGTTTTCTTCCTTTTTTCTTCCTCAACCCTGGCTTGTGACTGCCAGGAGTCAGAAGACAGCAGAGGTCTTCAGGTTCTTTTCCTGTAAACGAAAAACTGCCCTTAGTAAATCTTTCCATGTTTCCTGTGCTACATACACAATGAAATCCTTTATCTTTTTCCGCTGTCTTTTTACAGTATGATGAAAATAAAGATAATTCTCTGACTTTTAAGGACAGGAGCCACCCTGAGTCAGTAACTCAGTATATAATGGGAAAATGATCCAAGAAATCATTCAGGAAGCATCAGGCTTTAACTTAAGACATATGGAAAACTATTACAGTAATTTATCTTGGCTTAGCTGTGGTGATCTTAGATCACTTTGTTGTAAGACAGTAGGAATTTAATATCTAGTGACAAGCTTATCTTGATTTTCCCAACCCAAACGCATCTTCATGATCTACATGTCGGTACTCACCTCGTCTCCTCTATTTTAGTCAGATTATTAATATTCCATGAAAGAAACTCTTCAGTAAACTCACTGAGCTCAGTAAATTGAGGGGTTGGTTACAAAATGCTTCTGTAAATTATGATCCCCAAGATTAGACATACTGCTACATAAAAAAAACAAACCAATTTTAAGCTTCAAAACTGTGCAGATATGCCAAGTTTTCCAGTGGCTTTAGGCTAAGGCTTGCCACTGGCCCGGGCCCCGACCTGATTTTTAGCATATTCATTTTCTGAAAGTTAAACCTATGCTATCCTTAACATGATAGTTGAAATTGGACCAGAATTTGTTTGTAGTAAAGTACAAGTTCAAATGAAACTGCTCAAATTTCTCAGAAACTGTTTTGGCAAAGATGATCCCTTCTGCTACCAGATATAAGACTTGCACTTCCACTGACCCTCCTATTGTGAAACTTCCTGATTCAATGGTACAGGATCTTTACAAAAAAAAGCTAAAAAAAATCAACTTTTCCTATGGCTAAATTAGACCAACGGTAATTAGCCCATATGGCTAAAATAGGTTAGAGCCACTCACTTTCTCACTTTTATCTCCTTCACAGTCGTTCTCCAATCATATTTGTGTATGAATAACTATAATACTCTTTAGTCCTTCACATTTTCAAACGTTTCTCTGAGGCCAGGGCAAATATGGATTTGTTTGTCCTAGCTGGCTGGTTCCGAAAGGTCAATTTAAAAGTGCATTTAGTACACAAGATGTGCTTGACCTTTTATTGCAGGTTATCTGTTGCCTGCTGGTATGTGGGAAGTTTTAACCAGTGTTCAGTTTGTTTGAGTTAAATTTAAACTGTTCATTGAAGTTTGGTTCAGAAGTTTGGTTTCGTACATGTTATCAACAGAGCAGAACATGTCAACATAGTGGTTCTGTTTCTCAAGGGTTGGCAGATTTAGGGAGAGAGGGTTGTCCTGAGTCATTTCTCAGGTCACATTAACTGAAGAAAGAAAGACTGGGGAAAGAGTAGGGAAGAAAGGGATTCAGGGTTGCCACTCTTAAGATCTTCAGAGAATTTTTTATGAAATCTGAGAATGTTGGTGTCTTTCAGAGATTGTTGCTTGACATCAGTCTGAGAAACAGCTTACATAGAAACTTCAAAATCTAAAAAACTGTTTTTAAAATTCTTTCTTGTCTCTTGTTTTCTGTTTTCCTTGGACATTCATTTCCTGTGACATAGAGATTAATGAGATCTAGTTATGGGTTTGTGCAAATACAAATGTATATCTTAAGGAATGTCTTGGTGTTTTGTAAATCACTGACATATTCCATGTGAAACTTAACAATTTTATGAAAAGTGAGGGGCATCTCTGGGATTATCATGAGTCATGTATCATGCTTTGGTTTCTGAGCTTCTGTGTTTCATGAAGGGGATGCATTTTCTTTTCTTTTGTTTCTTTGCTTTTGAGTCTGTACATATGTTGGTCCGCCCTCTGGCTTTTTGTTTCTCCATCATCCATCATTTTCTCATCCAGCATCCATGACACCTGGCCAGTCTTTGCTTGTCTCAGAGTTTGGTCCTAGTGAAATTTTCGACTAAGTGCACGTAGTCCATGGATTGTGTAGTGGGAAAATGCTGGAATAAATTTTAGGCCTACGGATGAGGACATAGTATCAGACAGAAAGAAGGGTTGTTTTTGTAGATGGCACTGCACTGAACTCTAGTTGAACCTTGAGGTTCTGACAAACTTAGTAGGTGGCATTTTAGGACACTCCACTGGTACTTGATTTAAGATTAAACGCTGGGTTTTGGAATAGAGTTAAGGACGAAACTGCAAATTTGGGACAATCCCAAGGCATTGTTATTTTCTAATCCTGTTCCAACCCTAAACCAAGGTCTAGGCAGGAGAGTCATATAATATTATAATATAGTACATAAAGGAAATCAGTCAGATGTACACAATGCTAGTACAGTTAAGCAGCCTAGAATTAATTTAAGATTTAGGTTTATGCATGATTTAAGAGCCACGGTTTGGGACTTTCCCAAAGGCTTCTGTCAATGGTAGGGGTTGAACAAAGTCAAGATTCTGACACACCCCCAAATTTGTACACACTGTTTGACGGAAGGGTTAACATGCCATGTGCAAATGCAGCCCTCTTTTTTTCTGTTAGTAGTCCGTTAAAATGGAAATTTGGTTAAAAACCTGCCGACTTGCAGTTCTGCCCATTGTCTTGAATGGTCCATTGCCTCAAGATCAGGGCATTTGAAACATGCAGTTGATTTGCACTCTAGAATTTTATGACACCATTCTCTGGCATGATCACAAGACTGAAGTGAGACAGATTTTGTTTTTTGTGTCATTTCACCCACGGACAAACTCTGTTAGAGGGAACTGATTTCACATTCTAACCATGTTGAGCCCATTTTGCCTAAATGCAGCGTTATATCCATTGCACTCACAGGCAAACGTAAGGGCAGTGATGAGAATTTGATTGGTGAGTAACAGTTTGCTTCAGTTTCACCTGCCACGGCTAACTGTGTTTAACCAAGACTTGGGCAATTCCCTTTACAGTGTCTCCATTCATTGGTGTAATTTAGGGAATTACTTGAATAATAATGAATGTTGCTATGTCTCCTAGTTGTTCTATTCCCATTTTACTTGGCTCTTGGAATCCTCTTTACTTGCCTTTCTTTGGATGTTTCTAATTTTATTTGTCAGTCTTGAAGAAGTGTTTGTACACAAAACATCAATAATTTTTAATACCATTTCGTATAGTATATCTTTCCAAAAGTTTTTATGTAGATTCAGAACAGAACCATACTTAATTTGAGTGAATAAGAATGAAGCATTGGGAAAAAACGTTAATGGAAAATTTCACTGTAGTGCTGGAGCTAATGCACAATAGAGGATTAAGATTACTCACATACATTAGCCATGCATTATAAATCAAATTTTGAAGAAGAGAAACAGCATCCCTAAAATATGCAAGATTTTCATGTTGACATCTTTCATTATAACTTCTTCTGTGATCAGTTTGATTATCCTCTTAGGAATATTATCAAAGAAGAGTGAGTAACTGATTCTACTTTTGATGCAAATGTGTGTGGTGTCACTGATTAGAAAATGCCTACTTTCCTGGAAAGTTTTCATGAAAATTTGTGCCACTCTTGGATTTCTTATTTTTAAGAGATTTTTTTTTTTCTATGATAAAGGATTTGACAGGACATGTTCCGTTACAAAAGTAATATCTCCGATAGAAACCATAATGAATGGAGAAACTGTTGACAGGTGTGTCCAGTAACTGCACATCATATGTACCCAGAACTTAACTCCCACTTGTGTTTTTGCGCTGTGTAGTACATTTATTTCAAGGTGCATGGTAACATAGAGTTTATTNGAACAGAACCATACTTAATTTCAGTGAATAAGAATGAAGCATTGGGAAAAAACGTTAATGGAAAATTTCACTGTAGTGCTGGAGCTAATGCACAATAGAGGATTAAGATTACTCACATATATTAGCCATGCATTATAAATCAAATTTTGAAGAAGAGAAACAGCATCCCTAAAATATGCAAGATTTTCATGTTGACATCTTTCATTATAACTTCTTCTGTGATCAGTTTGACTATCCTCTTAGGAATATTATCAAAGAAGAGTGAATAACTTTTGGTGCAGCTGTGTGGTGTCACTGATTAGAAAATACCTACTTTCCAAGAAATTTCTTATGAAAATTTGTGCCACTCTTGGATTTTTAAGAGATTTTTTTCTACTGATAAAGGGCTTGCCAGGATATATTTCGTTACAAAAGTAATATCTCTGATAGAAACCACAATGAATGGAGAAACTGTTGACAGGTGTGTCCAGTAACTGCACATCATATGTACCCAGAACTTAACTCCCACTTGTGTTTTTGCGCTGTGTAGTACATTTATTTCAAGGTGCATGGTAACATAGAGTTTATTGTGATAGCAGTCCTCCACATGTAATTATGAGTAAGGGAAGGAGGGCCAATTAAAAAAAGAAATCATAAGATATTTTGAAATAAATGTGTAAGTGTTTCTGTCCCACCCAGTTTTGCTAGTCTTGCTGTTTTGCACTTATCATTTTGTCACTGTGTTTCAAAATTGGATTAGGTCATTTTTCACACGTCTGAGAGAACACAAGGAAAAAGGTCTTATGGCAACACAAAAAGCAGCACCATGGATCTTGGCAGCTGCAGTTTTGGCAAGAAAATATTGGTGTATTTTAAGTTTTTAAACATGTCAACATGCGTCTTTAGCCTTTGAACAACATGGTACCTGTAATTCAAATTGGTCAGAATCTGACTTAATGCAGTTTTGAAGGACAGTGACGCTTGATGTATTTGTATTAAAACACTGCTCATTTGCTATGATAATTTAAGAAGGGTAGGCTGGATATAGATGAGGATGCACAAACTGATAAAGGATTAATGTTCCTGTAGCTTTGTTTTTTTTTTGAGCAGATGATTTTTTTTTCTTCATGTGTAAAGACTGCTACATTTTATATCTTCTTTGATAGCTTTCTCTCATTCTGTCTCTATGGGACGTGTCAAATTTTATCTCGTACAGTTTCCTCTGTCCACAATATCTCTTGTGGAAAACTTATTCAGGGGTTTTTCCAAGCTGGCAAAAGTCCCTTTGTGTCTGTATTCATGTACTTGCCGCTATTTCACAAAAAGCATATCTTTTCTCCAAGGAATCACATTTTGATGGCAATCTCTTGCTTCATTCACCATACTTAGTAAACATAATGTAGTTATGCCATGCACTTGTTTTAGTAAGTTTTAATTGCTGCTTTGGGCATGTTTGGGCATGGCCACTCTATCCCTAATTTCTTTTATTTCTTGGGGGTCTGTTACATGAATAACATTCAGTCAGCTGGTTTACTTCTGCTTTGCTACATATTCATATACACTTCTTCATATGAAGTAAAGCTTTGTTACCGGTGACAAGAACTAGTTTTTATTTGTTTCTTTAATTTAACTGTAGAAGACTACCAGATATGCCCAGTTTTAATTTCTTTCATGCTAGTTCTTCAGTATGCTCTATTTGCCAGTTATTTCTAGATCTGGAGTCTTGTCCCATTCTCCCATTTTACAGTCTCTGACAGTTTCTGTTCACATTCAGTTTCTTTATCTTCCTCACTGATCTTGTCTCTGTGTCAGCTTACCTCTACCATTACCAGCCATCCTGTTTTCTTTCTTCGTTTTGGGTGGG
>JAWQUT010000091.1:1061094-1071868 GCA_033807755.1 Ellobium chinense | reverse complement strand
GTGTCTTTCTACTGGCTTCCACCTTGCAGTCTTATTTTATTTTTCAGTGTGGCAAGTTCTTGGTCCTTTTTTTCCAATAAATGAACTGTATTTATTTACATTGTATATGTCGTATTTTTACTTACTGGCCTGAACCACATTGTTTGAGACCAAATAACTGTTCATGCTATTTAATGTTCGTGCATGAAAATAAGATAATTATTCTGCAGGAAATTGATTATATTTTGCATCACTAAGGTATTCCAGCATTGCTTCAGATATTTGATAACATTGTGAACATTTGCTGACATGCCGGTCCTCAGAACCACCAGATTTGAAAACATTTCCATGAAGATGACAGTTTCTGTAACGTGTCCACATAATTTTCAGGAAATGTTAATTCCTCATACAAATTTGATATTCTCTGTAAAGAAATTTGGCATCTCTGTTGACTAGAACAATCCTTGTAACATGAAATACGCTAGACACATTTGCTATGAAAACTTATAATATGAAATTAGCAGCAATATGCACTGTTTTGCAAGTCTCAACATTTTTTTTTTTTATATATTTCCTTCTGTTTGTTACCAGATGTGAACAAATGTGAATAAGAGAACACGCCTTTTATGAAGCATTTCTAAATCTTATACCACCCTGTTTTTGTGGATTAAACCATAGTCACTCTCACTTGTATCAGGTCAGCTCCCATGCAAGGGATCTCTCTCCCTGACCTTCTCAAATCAAGCCCAGACAGAGACAAGTTATTCATTACCAAACAAAAGCAGCAGGATCTTTTGCATTGCACAATGTTGATTGCTGTGAGGGGGGGCCACTCTTCTATTCCCATGAATGGATAACTTGAACTAATGCATAATATGAAGTGATTTAATGAATTCATTGAATCTCATATCAAATGTGTTCGAGTGTACAGTTTGCCAGTTTTTGTTGTTGTCCTGTAAATGAAACAGAGAAAGCTCAGAAACAAAGCTGAGATGTTATACAGTTTTATCATGGTTTGCAGGCCCTAAATGAACTACATATATGGAATATTTTCTCTTATAGACTAAAGTAGCATCTTTAGATACACTGAAAAAGAAATGAGGTGAAGAGGGAGAGTAAGATACATTGAAACAGACTTGGGGTAAAGTGGAGAAGGGGAGAGGAGGCTTTTTAGTTGTTTTTTTTTTGTTAAGTGTGAGAAAATCTAGGTACCGTATTAGCCACTACTATTCTTTAGTCTGACTAGTTCTAAATTAGTGTCTCCAAATTTCTGAANTTCTTCCTTTCCCATGAATGGATAACTTGAACTAATGCATAATAGGAAGTGATTTAATGAATTCCTTCAATCTCATATCAAATGTGTTTGAGTGTACAGTTTGCCAGTTTTTGTTGTTGTCCTGTAAATGAAACAGAAAGCTCAGAAACAAAGCTGAGAGGTTATACAGTTTTCTCATGGTTTGCAGGCGGTAAATGAACTACATATATGGAATATTTTCCCTTATAGACTAAAGTAGCATCTTTAGATACACTGGAAAAGAATTGGGATGAGATGAAGAGGGAGGGTAAGATACATTGAAACAGAACTGGGGTAAAGTGGAGAAGGGGAGAGGAGGTTTTTTGGGTTTTTTTTTGCTAAGTGTGAGAAAATCTAGGTACTGTATTAGCCACTACTATTCTTTAGTCTGACTAGTTCTAAATTAGTGTCTCCAAATTTCTGAAATGTTACTACTTCTCAGTGTTTATTTGTAAACATATTAATTTGCCACGGTTGTTGTTGATACTCATTTATATTAGAATTAGTTTCTTGATGTAAACATAGATTAGTTCTTTTGTTTAGATGTATTCAGAATTTTTTTATGAGTAAGAACAGTGTTATTTTATTTTATATTATAAACTTAAATAATTGAGGACCAAGAAACACATTGTCTGAACAGAGAAGATCTGAAGACATAAGTAGTTATCAACTATTTAGGCCATCAAGGATATCATCTTACTATTTTTTGCAGCCTTAGATGTTAGTTTCATATCTTCAGAAACCACTGTTCTTCTTTCTATGTTATCCATACACCAGCCTGGCCATAATAACTTTTTTTTTTCATGAAAAGGGGAGATGTTTGTCATTACTTGCATGATTTGACTGTAATGTTATGCCTTAATATGTTTTGTTCAGAGTGCTGATCCATTATGTTCCAAGAAGGAGAAAAAAACTCAATTCCCACATAAACCATTTATGTGGCCACCTTTTGTCATGAAATAATCTATCAGTGGTCACTGTTAAACAAACTCTCACATCTGTCTCCACCTCTCCTGTGACCCACAGGTAGCTCAGATTCTGATGGGGACACAGAGAAAGGCCAGAAAGTCTGGGACAACGAGGAGGAGGGTGTGGCCTACTCCTACAGCTTCTACCACTTCATGTTGGCGTTGGGGTCGCTCTATGTCATGATGACCCTCACTAACTGGTTTAGGTGAGCTTGTCTTCTTACTGCAGCTAACTGAAAGCATAATAGTGATTATAATGATAGACTGCAAATTATTTTTCAAAGCACTGGGATGATCCCATGCATTTTCAAACAACTATATCTCAGGTCAGACTGTTGCTGTGTCAAAACTTTTTTCACTTAATGAAAATACACACATTGAGCTTTCTTATCCTACTAGTATGTTAATTTTGTTAAAAGGTCACTCAAACCTGCCAGATAAATGTAGTAGGCCATTATCTTTGGGTAGTGGCAGATTGTTTCTAGACACAACATTTTGTTCTTATCTTGGACGGTGTTGAAAAAAAATATGGCTGTTTGTATTCATCAGATTGATTATTTACTTATCTCTATCATGCCACTCTAACAGGCCCATCTAACAGAAATTTTGAATCATGGAATGGAGGCTAAATATGTTATGATAAAATTATTCAAAACAAGACTTTACAAAAAGCTGAGCACATGGTGATGTTTCTCTTTTGGTTTGGAAGTGGGGAAGGGAGAAGGGAAGAAAACAAGGACCTTACTTCCCAAGATAGACTGATATATGGTTTGAGTGGCAACTGGTAAAGGAATGAAGTAACATAATAAAAACATCATTAATACCCAGGAAAGTAATGCTACTTCCCAATACCCAAAGTGCCAGTCAGAAGAGAGCAGGAACATATAAAAGGAAAATTATTCATTGATTGAGTTTAAAAATCCAGAGTATCCTCCATGATTTTTCATGGTTATTTTCTTCTGCATTTATTTTTTGTTCAGTCCAAGCTCTGATGTGAAGAGTCTGAACGCTAACATGGCGTCGGTCTGGGTCAAGATAACGTCCAGCTGGTTGAGCATCATTCTTTATGTGTGGACACTGATTGCTCCAGCAATACTCAGCAACAGAGAATTCAGCTAAGTCGGATGCCCAGCTGCAAGCATTGATGATCCCTTGCTATTTCTTAAATCTCTTGAGAGAATGATGGGGGAATTTCGGGTTGATGAAGAATGCTTGAGAAGAGGGGTGAAGTATACTACTCCAGGAAACTACCAAGGTCTCTTTAGCAAAGCTTAGTGGATGTCATAGCAAATTGTAAATGCACGTTTTTACTAGTCTGTCAGGAAGTTTTATTTAGGCTTATGAGATACAACAGATCTTTTTTTTTTCCCCTGTACTAACCTGTCAGCTGATTGGATGGATAACACACGACATCCCAATTCCATGTTACACAACACATCACATATCACTCACATCACACCCTTCCACATCACAGCCACCTTATTATTCATATTCAGTATAATACACTGTATCATAAACAGTTTTTCAGTACCAGAAACTTTTCCTACTGTCCACATATAGTTTCAGAAAAATTTCACCACTCTTAATATGATATTCGTATGCTTGAAATTTTTCATAAAAGTTACTACAAACCGCATTATCATTCAACAAATAATCAAGAAAATTTCTTTGTTTTTTTAAATGCTATTCTGGATGTACATTGGTTGGTTAGGTTTTTACCTATTGAAATGCAGATTTTTATGTTATAAAGTTTGCTTGAAGGAATTTTCAAGAATTGAAAGTAAGGATTGATTGTGACGGCATTTTCTTTAAATAACCTTACTGTGGATTGTGCCATTTGAAAGTGGGGAAAAATATGCTTTGTACAAGCCAGCCCATGCACTTCTAGACACTGAACAAAAAAGGCAGTAGCCCTTTCACTTGTCAGGGGGGTTTTACGAAACTTGCCTAGCATGGCCTTGAGGAGATAGCACAGTACAGCTGTTTTCAAACATTTTAAGGATATTCCTTATCAAGAGAATTCCTTATAAATACCTTTAGAAGTCAGTAAAAGACATAAAAGAAATGAACAAGCAAAGATGATCCTTGGATTTTCTGCGAGTAGTGTAGAATGTGTCAGATGGTATCAAGGCTTGTCACAAAAGTCATATGAGGCGGGCCTCCATGTTTTCTTTTGTCAGAAATAAAGCACAAAAATATCACTTGCTTGAAACAGATCAAATGATATCAGCATTTCTTCAGAATGTGTTACCCATTGATCCTGTCTTTCACTTATTTTCGGTGGACACAAGAGATACTGGTGAACAAAATTATTTAGCATAATTTTTCTTTTTCTGTTCACTCATTACTAAGGTTGCCCTAGCCTATGGACTTGTTAGATCATTAGGAGACCCTTGGTACCATACGAAGTGAGGATATGTTAGGGAGAAAGGTTTCGTAGGCTGGATGTCAGTGAGACGGGCAGGATACTGATGGTTTTATGTTCACATTTTTCAGTGGGCAAAAACTATTTTCTCATGTTGTGGGTTAAAATTTGGCAGACACCCAGGGTTGCCACAGATATTGAAAATTTTCAAACATCACAGAGAATTTTTGTTGGCATTTTCAGATTTGGAAAATACCTGGAATCAGCAAAAATAGGTCTAGAGCTGTCATAGAAAAAAACAATGGAAATCTCAAAAACAGTGGAGTGATGGTTCTTAATTTTGTTTGGAATTACACTTCTGTGCATTGAACAAGGTTAAAATTTATTGAAGGTTGCATTTTTTTTCATGCACTGAAAAGTTGTCGTGTGGTGGTTTTATTTGTGTTGTTATCATGGAAATTATGTTAAGACTACTTAAAAACCTTATGGAAAAGAATTGTTATCTTTTTGGACACTATCAATCACCTCTTCCACGATAAAAGAATGAACATTCTGGATAGTATCATGACTGCAAATAATGCAGGATTTCCTTCTGATGTTACAGGTACTGTAATATTTGGCCAAAACTGACTTATACCCAGCGCATATTGCACATAAAATGGCTTTTTTTTTTTGGTTAAGCCCTCTCTTGTGTAATATGTTGTTCATGAAAATTAATCAGAGATTCCAAGTTGTTTTTTTTCCCTTTTGTGGGGGTTCAGTAGTGCAACTTTGACAGCAGATATCTCAACAATATTTTTAAGAAATTACAGCTTTCAGATGGCATGTAAGATGATCCTGTTTTGCACGCATCCTCAAATGTCCTGTAAATCTAAATGGAAATAAATATTCCAAATAGGAGTCATTAATGTCTGTACTGTTTCCTTAATAATTTGTCTACACTATTTGCAAACTTTGTGACATCTGTAAATACTTGCAATACTATGTTGTATCAAACTGCACTGTGTTGTTTGTGCTTTGTCTGCTGTTATATTTTTCAGATTTGTAATTTGATTGTTTTTCTCCAAATTAGTTTCACTCAGAAAATAGCTCGAGAAAAAGGGCTTTGTAATGATTAGGTTTTTCCATAAACATAGCTGGAGAAATGAGGTCTTGTAAAGATAATTCCATAATCATGTTTCTAATTGTCATGACATGACTAATGAAAGAGCTCAAAAACAGAGCCACTTGTGTAAACATTTAGTCTTTCTCTGTTATGTGTGTTTATGTTTGCATTTGTAAGTGTGCATTGAAAATAGCAGGGCAGGTTTCAGTAAATTAATAAAATGATTTGTTTTTAACAATTCAAAGACTGTTTTTTGTTTACTTTATATTTACTTTTGTCTATGACATAATGAGAATTACACCTTTGTGCTGAAAAAAAAAATGTCTTGTTTTAGCATTGATAAAGGACTATTTTACTATAAATAGTTGTGTCAAAGTATAACAAAACTACTGTACTCATCAATTTCAAACTTACTAGGTATGAAGTTTATATTAGGAAGAAGATTATGTATTAGAATAATCCAGTTCATGAGCAAGTGGCCAAAATCTGGACAAAGGTCTAGAGGATCAGGTTCAACTATATGACATTTGTACGTTTGCACAATTGCTGTTCATACTAGTAAGAAATCAGGATAAAATATTTATTTATAGACCTGAAAAGTTTCAATGCGATGAGTTGAGTAGGTTTTGATATTTATTGACACAACATACAAACAAATCTTATTACCTGATTGTGGGTAGTAGGTTTTGAGATATCTCGACACAGCCATACAAACAAATCTTATTGGCTGATTGTGCTGAAACCTGGCCTTGATGTAAGCAGTTTTTTTACTCTACAGTATAGCTAGGCATGGATATTGCTGGCAATTCCCCTGTCATACATCACATTATTTCGTGAACAAATTTCTTGCTTCTTCAGCTACTTCATAATGAATACTCTTCAATTACTTTATAATGAATAGTAAGTTAGCTTGTAATTTTTCAGTGTTTACAGTATGTTATTCATAGTAATATCATTGTTCAGCATGGTACAGTTATTTAGTAAAGAGGACCTTTCCCCCCCATTGGCTTGCAGTAATTATTAACATAACTGCATCACACATCAGGCTCAACAGCTAGGAATTGCTCAGTGATTCCAGATAACAGATTGCTAACTAGTTGACAGCCAGGCCAGAATGGGAAATATGTCTGTTCGTTGTTGTTGTTTTTTTTTAATAATGCTACTTTGATATAATTCTAAGCCAAGGTAGTGAAATATGAAGTTATTCTTGGATCATTTTTGGTTATTGTTATTTTCTAACCCTCTCTCGGTCAGACTAGAGGTGCAGGAATATCTGGATACTTCATCAGAATTTCATACATATATTTGAAAACCAGTTATAATATCTAAATCTAAAGATTGTACACAAAATGTCTTCACTTATCCAGGGAGGCCACCATTTTGATGCACTTACTCCAGTACAGTGTATATCATTTCTGTCAGGAAAGATTAAATTTAAAAGAGGATGATTGGAATAGCTCTGATGTCCCAGTTGTGGGCTGGAATCCAACTAGATCGTTCTCTGACTGACAGAGGGTTAAATGTGTGTCTGTGCTTAACTCATTACAATGTGTGTATTGTCTGGAGGGATTTTTCAGGATATGTACAGTTAAGCCAGAAATGGGCTTGGAAGCATGGCATGAAAATACAGAAAGAGAGCCATTAATCTGTATTTTTTGTCTCAACTATATTGAATAGGAAGATGCTGGTGATCACTGAGAGGAGATTTTGCACCCTTTCTATGACTGTCACATTGACTTCTCCAAATCTGAAACAATTTGTTTGGATCAGAATTTGTCTGTTTTGATGGGCTTTTCAAAAGAGTTGGAGACCTCAAGGAGAAGGATCAAAATCTGTCAGTGGGTTGGAGCAATATCACATTTTCTTGTTCTCTGTCACTTGGACTTTTATTTTGAAACAGTGGACCTTATGCACCACTTGTGTCATGGCCAATTTTCGCTAACAATTCTGTCATAACTGACAGGTGCCAAACTAAAAATTTACTACAGTGGAGTCATAGATCTTCCCCTTCCTTCCCACCAAGTCTATATTTGCAAGAATCTTACTGCTTGCTGCAAGAAAGTGCAATTTCATGAGCACTCTGGTCCCGTTTCATGCTATACCCAGTTCCCATGCTGTGACGCATCGATATTTGACTTCCTCACTTTCAACGTGGGGCGTACCTGGAAATGGCGCATAACGTCCAGTGAATTTATAAGTCTGTTAATCATGAACATTGTTTTAGTAACGTTGTATTTGGGAGGAGTGGTGGGTGGGGGTGGGTGTTAAGAAGATATTTGTGTGGTGGTCCAGGAAAATAAAGGTCAAATTTTTCAGAGTTTGGATGTCATTATGTCTGTATTCAACATTAATTTCTCAACACTATGCATTTTATTTATAGCTTTCATCTATATTAGAAGCTAAGATAAGCATGTTTTAAGTTCTGAAAGGATCGAGTCTGAAAACAGGAAAATGGCTTTAAAGCAGACAAACTAACATCACAAGTGCATTCCAGTTCACATTGAAAACAATTAATGAAACGCATTTGAATGCAGTATTACGATGTCAGATTTCTAGAGGAGGTGAATAGATAGAAAGTTGATTGATGTGATAGTGAAAAAAAAAAAAAACACACAAAAAAGCCATTTCAATCTTGAACCCAAATACCATTTTGTGTTGCATCTAGCACAAAAGCATGGTCTGCAGTTCTGGCAGGTTTTCCTAGACCACTGCACGTTTGCTATTGGCATATATTTATACAGTATGTGTTCAGCTGTAGTCCTGAAACACAAGATGTCATTGCCGTAATAACAAAGTAAGCTGTACATACCCATGTCGATAGATATAAGCCAAGTCTGGTACTTTTGTATTTACCAGGGATGGAACCTGCTTCAATATCATCCCGAGTTCAAACATTTTTTGGTATGGCCAATACATGACTTTGATAGCAGTTTTGATGGCACTTTGCTCCGTGCAGTTAAGTTTCTGATGATGACCTAGTTCCATCCCTGTTCTACTTCAGATAAGAATTTGGTTTGTCCAGTAGACAATATGTTTGACTGTCCTTGTACAGTGTGTGTATTTATTTCTGTGGATTATTGGATGTGTTTTGTTGTGGTAACTCTCAGTGTGATTAAATGGCTTATAGTGAAAACTACAACTGCTTTCATTTCTTTATATGCAAGTTTTCAGTATAAATATCAACTCCATTAATTGTAGCTTTAGAAAAGCATGGTAAAAGTTCACATTGACCCCTTCATGTACGTTTACATGCTTTATATATATACATCCTAACCCCTCTGGGTTCTCTCTTACCGTCACCAATCCCGTCATGCTAAGTGTTAAAGTGTACAGATGTAAACCTTTAGCTTTATTAAAATGAATTACACTATTTAAGACCTCATATAAACTCGAGTGGCTATATTCTTTTCATTCAAACAAGTACAAGTGGAAATTCCAGAAATCTTTCCCCTCCCCTTGGGCCTCGAATTCAGTTTCGGATCCATCGAATCCTAGCTGTGGAATTGAATCCGAATTCGAAGTTTATAGGATCGAATCTGCCAAACCCTAAAAATCAGCCTTTCAGATAATTAGGCACCATGTCAGAAAGAATTTGTATTTGAAAGAGATTTGTACAAAAAATTGAGTGCTCACCTCCCTTTTTCTTCCTATTAAAAAAAAAATACAGCAATACACGTTTTTTAGCGTCTTTTGGGGGAAAAAATGCCAAAATCAAAGAAAAATTGAAGAATAACAAGAGTTCATTTACAGAGCCTCAAGAAGAAAAAAACCAACGGTACCGATGACCAGAATGACCGCTTAACGCTCGAAAGGAAACAACCAGTGAAAATAAAATCGTGAGCTAGTACACCCAGGAATTGTCACCCATCCATTTCTGATCTATTATTTTCACGATTATGTCCCTTGGACCACAAATTTTGCAACACTTCATCTCTCCCTGTTTCTCTCTCTCTCTCTCTCTCTCTCTCTCTCTCTCTTTCACAGACAGACAGATAGAAGACAGACAGGCACACACACATACACACACACACACGCACACAACACACACACACTTAATCACTCTTTCTCTCTCCCTCTCTCTTGCTGTGACTTTCTCTCTCTCTCTCTCTCTCTCTCTCTCGTTCTCTCTGTTTTTCTCTTTCTTTTCTCTTCCTTCTGTAACTCCCTCGTTCTCTCCTTCTTTTTCCCTCTCGTTCTTGTTCACTCTCTCTCTTAATACACACACACATACCTAAACACACTTACTCACTATTTCTCTCATCTTCTTTCTCTGGTTATAGTGGTGGTGGTGGTGATGGTGATGCTGCTGCTGATGATGATGGTCTAAAAGTAATGATATTCTCAAAGAAAAACAACTGGGGAAAAGAATGAGAGAAAGGGAGAGGAAAAATAGGAATAAAGTGTTGCTAAATTGGTGTCAAAAAAAAAAAAAAACATAAAAAAATGAAGGTGGTAATAAATGGGACACAAATCACGGATGCACTAATTCACGATTGTCATTTCACTGGTTGTTTCCCTTCGTCTGTTTACTGCACCTAGCCTAACTTGTGTGAATTTTTTCAGATTGTTCCCATTGACACCACCAATGTATCGTTGTCACTAGTTCCCTCTCAGTGTGTCACCACCACTACATCTTACATCAGCAATGGCAACAGCAGCAGAGACAACACCAGCAAGAGTATCATCACCACCACAACCACCATCACCACCTGCGATTACTAAACCATCACCACCACAACCACCATCACCACCATTACCACCATAACACCTATTGTTACAGCAACCAGTACATCATCATAACCTTTATCATTAACACCATCCTTAATACAGAAAACTGACACACACGCAAGAGCATACGCATTCACACACAGACACGCATGTACGTACGCAAACGTACGCATGTAAAATACGCATACGTGTACACACGCACATTCGTGCAGACGCCCACGCAAGCACATGTAAACCCATGACTTGGATGAAACGAAATTCCGTGTGATCTTAGGAACACAATCAAAAGAATGAGAAGGAGAGTGAAAGACACAAAAAAGAAAGAGAGACAGACA
>JAWQUT010000091.1:1049463-1061067 GCA_033807755.1 Ellobium chinense | reverse complement strand
GGGGAATGAATTGGTGTAAATTTTAAATTTTGTAGTAATTGTAGTCAAAGGAACATAATCGTTAAAAATGACGGTCGTAATAAATGGGAGACAAATCATGGGTGCATTAGCTAAGGTATTTATTTTATTGGTCGCTTCCCTTTGACCTTAGCTGCTTCTGTTTTGCTTAAAGTTGAAGGGTTTTGTTTTTTTTTTCTTTTCATAGTTTCTGTTGAATGTCATCATTTATCAGCAGTAGCACCTTCACCACCACCACCAACCCCATCACTACCAACACCACTATAATTGTTAACCTAAAATCGACGACCTATACATCACCTTCCTAACCTTTACACACACTATCCTTACATACAGAAAACAAAAAGGAGAGAAAGAGAAAGTGAAATAATTTGGTGAAAAATTTACGGTGGAAGGGGCATAATCATGAAAAAATAAGGTCGTGATATATTGGAGACAAATCGTGGATGCACTAGCTCACGATTGTCATTTCATTAGTTGTTTCCCTTCGATCGTTAGCCTCTCCTGTCTTGCTTGGCGTTTTTTTTTAAAATTCAATTTTTCCATTTACCACTATGAGTGCTTCGTCGCTACTATTTCTTTAAGAGTATATCACCACCGTTACAGCAGCAATGGTAATCTGGCGCCGACCCGTAAGGAGGAAGTTGGTGGGGGAAGATGAAGGGGGACAGGTTGTGTCGTGTCGGGCTGCTCGCAACGTAAGGAAGGGGGATAAGAGTGGCGACCTTATCTGCGTTTATTTGGGAGAAGGTGGGGCAGGACTGAGTAAGATGGCTGTGGAATTTGAACACAGACAACAGACCGTAAAATGTAAGTTTTTATCAATCACACATGAGGATTGAAGAACGATAATGTAACTGTCACGTGCAAGCCAGAATACGCCTGTGCCAGGCTTTATCTCTTCCTTTTACAAATACAACTTACTTATTAAGAGGATAGGGTCGGCCGGTTGCAAACGCACCTGACAGGAAAATACAAGTATTGCAGGTTATGATGCTATTTTCAGTAACCTACAAACCCCCGACCTATTTCTCAAGTCAGGAGCAGAACTCTTCCCTCTTTCCCGGCTCCAAACAGGGAGCCACCAGGTTAATGTTAGTTGTCACCTTTTTAAAAATTCTCCCAAAAATGATATATTTTGGTTACTTATGCATAAATAAATAAGTAAATAAATATATAAATAACTATATAAATTTTTAAATATGAATAAATAAATCAATCAATAAATATGATAGTTTGGCACATACAGAATAAGGACAGATATTTCCCAAAAATGACGTATTTTAGTTCCTTAAGAAAATAACACTAAATAAATAAATAAATAATACATAAATACATATGTAAATAAAAACATAAATAAATAACTAAATACATAAATAAATAAATAACTAAATACATAAATAAATGAATAAATAAATACATAAATAAATTAAAAATGAGTGATTAAATAAATAAATAATAATAAAAAATAAAAGAAAGAAAGAAAGAAAGAAAGAAAGAAAGAAAGAACGAAAAAAGAGAAAGAAAGAAAGAAAGAAAGAAAGAAAGAAAGAAAGAAAAAGAAAGAAAGAAACAGACCTGAAAGTAACTAAAAACTAATTGAAAAGTAACTAGTTGTAACACTTACTTTGCAATCAAAAAAGTAAAGTAACTGTAACAATTACTCATTTTTCAGAAAAGTAAAGTGATTGTAACAGTTCCTTTTAAAAGTAACTTTTACCACCTCTGCTGATTTTGATTACTTCTTATTCTCAAGGATCGTGCGTAAAAAAAAAAAATGATTTTAAGGGTGGAGTTGGTGGGAGGANGGGGGGGGGGGGGGGGAGAGGAAGAAGGACTTTAAGCTCAGTGTTGCTCTCTTTGCCTCCCTCTCCCCCCACCCCCCATGTCTGTCCAAAGGAAGAAAAAAATCTATGTCACCCACAACACGTAGTGTATAATGTAAACATTAAACAAAGCAATTCAATTAAAGAGTGTAGGTGTGTTTTCACGCGTTCCACAATCAATCAATTTATCGATTGTCTTTAAATACTGTAGTTTCACACATTAGGTCACAGAGGAGTCCATGACTGTTGCTTTTTACATGAGAGTATCGTCTGTATTGATTTTAGGGTCATATAGTAGTCGATTCCAATGAAGCTCACATCCGGCTTTAAAAAAACAAAAAAGGTGTGCGATTGCGTCATCAAATCTTACTTACGAAACTCAAAGATGCATAAGCCAATAAAAACCATGGAATAGACTAGTCTGTATGAGCCAATGACATAACTGAGAAACTGGCAAAGTGGAAAGTTGAAGTAATGAATGCTGTTACTGTTACTTGCGATGCCCAAATGAACATGTGTATACATAAGAACTGCAAGTGGTTCACTCCGCAAATTAGGCCACAATCAAACTTTGGTATCAACTAACATTCTGTTCAGAATTTCGGGCCGGTTTTTATGACAGGATCGAAATCCTTGTAAATAAGCTTATCCGAGAAACACATATAAAGAATGTGGAAAAATGGTTTGGAGTGGGGTAGGGGGTATGGCGGGAATAGAAGAAGCTGAACAACAGTAATGCCATTCTGAGTTTTCTTGTTAGATTCTTTCTTATTCCTCACAGATAATGGCGGACAGAGTGACGTAATCAGGTGGTTTCTTTCGATTACTTCAATGAAGTTTGTTCTGCTCGTCTTTTCAATGCTGAGCATTGCTTCTCTCGACGAAGGCTGAACTCGATCGAGAGGCATCAACATTATCAGTTTCACCTTTCCCTCCTCCTCCTCCTCCTCCTCCTCCTCCTCCTCCTCATCATCATCATCAACATCATCATAAAAATAAAATGCATTGTTTACTGTCAGAACAATACGGACTCAAACAGACTGACAGATGGACAGATAGATAGACAGACAGACATACCCACATAAAAACACGCGCACACACGCACACACACGCACACACACAAACACACACACAAAAACAAAAACAGACACACAAACACACAAACACACACACACACAAAAACATAAACACACACAAGCACAGATGAGAGCTTTTCATTTATTAAATGGATTTATTGATGGATTTATCGCAAAATTTACCTGGGCAAACTTCATGTAATCATGCATAATCGCAACAAAAAGAGTCATAAACCAAAGCATGAATCTAAGGACGAATTTTGGAAAAAGCAAATCAAAGCTGAAAATGCATCATGATGTGTAGACTTTTCCATCTCACCGAGTGTGAGATATTCTCCCTTAACTCAGCATGAGATAGCTCACGAAATTTCCTGTCCCAAGTCAAGCAAATCACACGATCCTATAGTTTGTCTACAAAACTACGTCACCGAACGCCACATTTTGGAGTTGTCAAGGGAGAACATCCAAGCTCAAGACGTTTTTCGGAATGTACACCAAAAAACAACATTTTATAATGTCTCACCACGGTGAAATACTGTATATGTAATTTCTGGGAATATTTGATTTTCACACATTTAAGAATAGTGCAGCGAAGAGCTGAATGTGGACACGGTGTGTACAAGCTACAAGACACAAAAAACTTTAGTTGGCTCAAATTATGAAAACATATGAGCATGCAAAATAATATCAATACAAGACACCAACATTATCATATCATATACTGCTAGATGTGACATACATGAGGGCATTACAGTTCCTTTCTACACTGACTGAGTCATCGGTGCAGTGGTTGTCACAGGCATCACAGCTAATTTCCAGTAAGAAACTGACAAGATCTATGGTAAATATCTAAAACTGTAAATCCTTCATGTGTTTTTGACGTAGGGCGGAATCTCGCAATGAGGGCTTTGGTCTAACTAAACTGAGGGTCAGCCCAGAAAGCTAAAACACTGACGAGGAGTCCCTTATCTTCTTGCCCTGTATCGAGATTTGCTATGTATTAAATTGTCCTGCACAGAAGGCCGCATGCATAATAGTCCTAGTGCTGGCAGGGTTCCCGTGTCCATCCGAGGTTAAAAAAGACACCTGGCATTTTATAATTCCATATCACAAGACACTACAAAAAAGAGCCAGGGTGTCAAGCTGAAATCAAATTACGTTCTCTTGTTATCACCATTCAAATATGAAAGTTTGAGTTGTTAATTTAAAAAAGAATTGAAATCACATTTTGCTATCCTGCAGCATCAGGAATAACTGAACTATATGATGTTACATGATATGAAAGACAGAATATCTACAGTACCTTCATGGATAGGGGGCTGAACGCGGTAAGGGAAGCATTTGCGCACTAATATTGATGTTTTTGCACGAAAAAAAAAACCAACCCCAAATCCGTTCATTTTGAAGCAAGCCTCACACGGTTAGAACTGTAGGCAAAGCTTCCTAACTTGGCCCCCTGCTTGCAACTACGGGGAAACCCCAACTACGGGAATCCCCCAAAATATCAGTGGTGTTTCCGCGATCACCGGTAGATATTACTTTCAAAGAATCACATTGCTATGTGCAGTTTTACGAAAATGAGAGGTGTGTGTCAGTGTGTGTGTGTGTGTGTGTGTGTGTGTGTGTGTGTGTGTGTGTGTGTGTGTGTGTGTGTGTGTGTGTGTGTGTGTGTAAAATCTGGTGGATTGTGGCATTTATTAGGGTATTGCACCTAAGCTATGAAATGTACTTACTGGTCAATCTTCTAGTCCTATCCAATGAAGTGGATAATAATCATCCAGTTCCATGCCTCTTGAGAGCGGGGAGCCTTTGACAGGGTGACCAGCGTAATACACAACCAACCCCTTGGCTAACCACGCCCCCCACCAACCAAAAGTGCCTCCAGATATGATCACGTGATCACAGTGAGCCAATAGTGCGAGATCACTATGTGGTGGGCCTGATGGCATAACAATGACGTCACTGTCTCGTAAATTTTTATCACACCATGGGCGATCGTCACTGATAACTATAAATCTGAGAAATTTTCCCTCTAGTCTCTTTTTCATCCAATCGAAAGCTTTGAGAAAATACGTTCTGTTCGGTGTCCCATAACCCATCGTTCTTTGCTCTTCTTGCAAGAAATCTCCTCTGCGAACGTGGACACCTATCAGCAAACAGTCTATAGCGTTCTGTCTTCGAATTTTGTTAAGTTTCGCCATAGTCTGCACACGGGTCGAATTCCTAAAAGTGAACTCTCGTCGAATCTCGTCCTCGATGGCGCCAAAATACTTCCAAGACTGCAGGTAGCCAGATATTGTGACGTTGTGGCCAAATAGTTTTGGGTTGCCTGATATGTTCATAAGATTTGTGTCTAACTTTCCGTGGCTGATTTCTTTTATCACCGGCCACCTGGAACATAAGAGATAAGAAAGTTTCTTACTTTATTAGATATATTTCTCTAGTCTTTCTCTCTTTCTCTCTCTCTCTAACTCTCTCTCTCTCTCTCTCTCTCTCTCTCTCTCTTTCCTTTATACTCTTTCACTCTCTTTGTCTCCCCCCCCCCTCCCACTTTTTGCGCTCTCATTTGATTATTCTGCTGCTTAGTATTCATTGTTCTTATAGTAGGATCGGCTCACAATTTCCCCTCTTTACTTCAATTTTGGGATCCATAATAACTTTCAAGCACTTACCGATTAGATTTAAATAATTAAATTTACTCATTGGCCATACTACCAACAATCTTGCGAGTTCGTCTGCTCTTCACTTTTTCACCTCTCACTCCCCTTCCCCCCACCCCATTCTTTTATTTCTCTTCCCTTTGTAAGTAGTTACGTTTTTGTTACTGGTGTCAACGGTCTGATCTGTTTATTTTGCCTGCAGTTTCCTAGTATGATAATTTTTCTTCCCCTTCTAGGATACTTTGCAATACTGGTTTCGCCTCAATGTTTTCGACTCCTTCTAATTTGTTCAGCTGCTTAATAATAATAAGAAGAAGAAAAATAAGAAGAAGAAGAAGAAGAAGAAGAAGAAGAAGAAGAAGAAGAAGAAGAAGAAGAAAAGGTTGAAAGAGGAAGAAGAAACATCCGTACTTCGTTATCTCTTTCCATCCATATTCAGCCAAGTGCGTTAACTCAAAGGCTCGTTCTAATCCCAGTCCAGGTTCAAGGAACGGTTCTCTCCCTTGCGCTCGAGCGATGCCCAACAGGGATGCGTACTGAAACATCTGATTTCCAAGGCTAGAAGCACCGGTACCGTAAACTGTCAGGAGCAGAGAACCTTTCATGCGATTCAAAGAATTATCACCCTTGACACGATGATCATACAGATGTACAGCTTTTCTGTTTAGGTTTAAGACACTGGAAGATATACGTTTCGCTGTGCTCGGCGCCATTTTAGATGACGTCAAATACATCGGCATAGGATGTGGTGAGTTCTGATGATTCTCCTCGTATACACTTTCTGTGGAATTGCTTAAATGTTTAGAAGAGTTGTGTCCCATGATGGTCGGCGCATACTCTGATGACGTCACGTCTATCGACCATGACTGCTTAGAGGTTGGTAGACCGGTAATTTTCCTGTAGCGCGTCTCCGTAAGAGATAATCTGAAAACATAAATGGACAATGTCAGTCAACCACATTATTAAATACAGTAAGACTAGATATTAACAGGATGGTGGTCGCGACTTTCAAAATGAAATGTGAATAAATAAAAAAAAAACGAAAAAAAACCAACGAAAAAAATACCCCCAGGTCTCTGCTCAAATGTCCCCGACTTGTGGGGTAATTTTTTTTTTAAAGTTTTTGTTTTATTTTGTTTTTGCTTAATAATTTACTTACCTGTGAACACCACAACCACCACCGTCACCAAGAAGAGGAAGAAGAAGAAAAAGAAGAAGATGAAGAAGAAGAAGAAGAAGAACAACAACAACAACAAGAACAACAACAAGAACAAGAACAACAACAACAACAACAACAACAACAGCAACAGAACTACACGAACGGCTCTTGACATGTCTTCACGGTAATTGATTGGGCAAGTTCCCAGGAATTACCCTGTACCAGGTGACAATAAATTGCTCCTCTCTTCGCTAAGTTATACAATAAACAGATCACGCCACGGCCTAATTCAATACGCTGAATAAAATCATGGCCACATGAGAATCACTGGTGTGCCTAGTGTGAGTCGGGTGGCGCACTTTTCTCTTTTCCTCCTTCAACTCTCGTTATCTTCGTCGGGTATTATTTAATAATCACCAGATATTGAGCAAAATACATCTTCCTCCATCCTCCTCCTCCTCCTTTACTTTACTCATCTATTCATCCGTCCGTCCGTCCGTCCGTCCATTCATCTATCCATCCATCCATCTATCCATCCACAAATCCATCCATCCATCCATCCATCCAGCCAGCCAGCCATCCATCCATCCATCCATCCATCCATCCATCCATCCATCCATCCATCCATCCATCTAAACATTGTACTTACAACTGTGTGACCATAAAGTAAAATGTGAAGATGGTTAAGGTAGCCACCAGAGTGACCCGTAATCTTGGGATTTTGAGCCGCTTCCACAAGGCATCACCAAACATGATTTTGTCAGATCTGAGGATGTTAAGATAAGTGAAAGATGCAAGATAAGTTGGGGGGAGGACGGAGGAGGGGAGTTAGATAATCTTATATCGCGCGTAAGGCAATCCATGATGTCCTCTGATGGCGAAATTTGGTTTCATGTCCAAGTGCACGCGAAAAAATGTGGAAGGTTGAGCCTTTGGAGAAGTTCGTGGACTCTCTCATGCAAGACTGAGATTCTTTCTCTCCTATTGCAGTTTGAATGGAAACATCTTCACGAACCAAAACAGATGATTTTGTTGCCTGCTGACAACGGAACTTGCGTGCTTTAAATTTATAACTACGTCACTAAGAATGTAAACTTTGTTGGGTTTGGATCCATGGAGGATGTCAATGTCACTGAATCAGAGGGGCTGGGAGGAGGGGATAATGAAATGAACATCTGGAAACTATTGGGATTGTTTAAGAGGTTTTGTTGTAAGGTATTTTTATATTAACTCTTTCTGTCCTGCAAAGATCACAATAGAAACGTGTGAAAAAGTCTTCTTCGTCAATATCAAATAATCCACATTTTAGGGAATCAGTCATCTTCCCACTAATCGGGTCATTTTGCAAGTTAAATGCTTTAGTTCTTGCCTCAAATTTAACTGAGTTTGGATTTAGATTGTGGTCACACACCAGGTACGGTTCAAAACAAACTTAAAATTTTATTTGTTCTATCTCAACTAATGATATTTGATATGACCTTGATCAAAAATGCATACAATCTTACTCTATTTTATCACAATCCGCTTTATCTAGATCTAAATGCATTTCTGTTGAGTGGACAAAAAAGAAATCATCACACACAATGAAAAGTTTAATTTCTATAATGAAACCGAAAACAAACAGCACCACTTAGCGGTAACATTTTTGTAATTGCAGCGTTTTCCACTCACCAGTGTGGCTGCTATTAAACAGAGATGACTTTAAATGAAATACTTGTTACATGTCCTCTGTATAATTAAACATCTTTGTAATCCACAGAATTTACGAACACTCTACAGGACTTTTGCATTACATGAATAGAGCCCACTCATGGGCGAATCCCTAAAAACAGAAAAATAAAAAAATAATATGTATATATCTCTCAAAAATAGATCTAAAAGCACATATTATACTCTATACTTACAGTCGAGATCGCGATTTTAGCCTCTAGAACCTGGTACCAGTGCGTCCACCAATAATAGCTCTCTGCTTCTTCCTCAAATATTGATGATCTGACAAGGTTGAGGCCCTCTCCCCGTGTCGCGGTCGCCAGCTGCTGCACCTAACAGATTCCGGGGTGAACGAAACCATCCCTAGCACCAATTTATGCCTCAGGCGTGAGAAAAGGGGCCAAAATATTGTTCTCCTCTATATGTGAGAGTTTATTTGGCAGGTCTCTGTTATGATCACTACTACACTATTATCACCTTCGGCACTAACTCAGGGAAGGATTTAAGATGTCTGGAGTCTATGTAACCGGGTGGAAAGGCAATACAGTATAGTATTCGTCTCTTATATATTTAAGGGGGAGGAAGGTGAGCTTAGTCTGATAATTTTTCAGATGTTACATATTATTTTAAGGAAGTGTGACACCAGGATTTTACCAAATTACTGTGAATGATCAATTTTGAGAAGAAGGGTCGCAAAAAAGCTACATCAGAAAATTTCTGTCCCTGCCGGGGATCGAATCAGGGTCTCTCAGCTTGAAAGTCCGAGCGTGTTACCACTACACTACAAGGGCGCTAACTTCACAGCAATTTAATTCTTAAATACCTATTGCCTGAATCGATCCCTAACTTCCACGTGGGAACCTAGTGTTCACCCGTGACCCAAACACCTTCCCGACTGCTCACATCTAGAGTGAAGATAGGCAGCGGGTCTCTTTCATTACACTCCGTAACAATAATATTAAAACAACTTTAATGAGATAATTTTTAGGGCAAACTCTGCTATAGCAACCCGGTATAAAAGTTTTACAAAATAAATAAGTATTCGTCAGACTGCTCTGCATTCCGCTTTAATGTTTTCTCCCCCCCCCCCCNCCCCCCCCCCCCCCTTTTCCCCTCTTAAATATTATCTCGTCCTCTAGCGCGGGGTGCCCTAACTGCGTAAGGCTATGGACCGCGGTGCATTCGTAATATATATCCCTAAATTCGCCACTACAATCATTATTAAATACTCTTTTAACCTGTAAAATAGCATGGATCACATATAGCTTTGAACTAGTCAAGTATTTGTTTTTCCTTTTTATCATATAAACAGGGCCTATTTCCGGTGACATAAAAGTGTGTAATGATGTTTTGGTATGTCATACGTTACATAAATTTGACCTTTGACCTGCTTACGAATACTTTGATTGGAAGCCTTGGAAATCTCTAGACGTATGAATACGTGACGTCATTTCTTTTGTGACGTCATGAATATGTGACATCATTTCTTCTGTAACTATCTTTACTGCCGTGGGGTTTCCCTCGGTCTAGATTTTTGAAAAAAAAGATTATTTCAGTCTGTCTTTCTTATCGCTTGTCATCGTTCTCTTCACGTTTCAGTTTCATTCACTTAAAAATTTGAATTAAAGTACTTGAGATGTCACAATGTTTCTGTGGTCTAAAGTTTCATCGATGATTGTCAGCCAATCGGATCTACTATTATGCCGCGTAACTGTGTGGTTCATTCAGTTCAGTTGTGATTGATGTCTCAAACAGGGCGAGGGCCACTTCAGGGTCAATTTCAAGCTTAAAAGTTCATTTTTTTAAAAATTAGTTAGAGTTTATATGAAAAAATGGATCTGAAACTCGTGTTTGTTTGATATCAGATGTATGAAATTTGTTATACATTTACCGAACCAGAGGTTCGCGAATATGATAAATGTATAACTCATTTCATAAATCTGATATCAAGCAAACACTTATTACAGATCCTCTATTTATAATTATGTAACTCTCGTAAATCAAAATCAGATGTGAGAATGTCTTACTATAGAACAGACAATCTCCACTAGCGCCGAACATAGAGTGGTGTTTTTTTTCCTTATTTTAAATTGTTGCCCAGTGACCTCTTGCCTTCCTCGTTTACTTCCTCCTGGACTTTTCTGGTGACTGTGTAAATCAGACCGTTATTTTCGTTTGCAGTAGGCAGCGTGGCCATGCGGTTTGTGAGTCGTACTCAGAAACTGAAGACTTTCAAGTCTAATGTTTATTATGTGTTTAACTCGCGAGCTGGACGATTTACGTTGTAGTGTTCTTGGGAAAGATACTTCGCTTCCATTTCCTCACTCGACTTAAGTGTAAATGAGTACCTGGCTTTAGAGCTGGGGGGACAAGGGCGCTGCACAGCTGGCGACCAGCAATGACTTTGTTATGTATTTCATTTGTAATATTATGTATTTACATGTATGATGTGTGTTGTTATATGTGTTTGTATTATGAATGAGATGTATAACATTGTATGACATTGTAAACGAATTTCCCTAAGGGGTAAATAAAGTCGTATTTTCTTTTTTTTTTTTTTTTAAACAACCAAACTGTATGTTACATGAGTATTAACTCTTTCGCTACACACGACGTACATATACACCTTAACCCTTTGGCCCTAACAGCGTTTGGACATATAAATATGTCTCATTGTGTCCTGTGTCATTAAATATTCGTACGTACAGGGGCGCAATACAATTTTTAGAACTTGCGAATTAACGATGGGATCTCTTAAGAATTACATTAACCGTCTATTTTGAATGGTACTAAGCGTGTCTTTGTCACCGATGCACAAATGTAATTAATAGGATGGTAAGAAATCCCATCGTTAATGCGCAGGATCTCAAATATAACAGTAATCATGCCCAAGTGCCATACCCTTACTCAAACAAACTCTCTGCAGGCCAATGAATTCATGGTAATTTGGTCACATCAGTACTTGAAAAACATGACGTAGCCACGACGTTCAAAGCTAAATGTTATCACATACAGTACTTGACTCACACATCTTGTCATTTCCGGTTTAATGAAAACACGGAGACGTTGTCTAAATGATGTAGGAATACAACCAGTAATAATAATAATAATACATAGCATTTATATAGCGCTCATCCCTGTAGATACAGGCTCTG
>JAWQUT010000091.1:1017577-1046377 GCA_033807755.1 Ellobium chinense | reverse complement strand
ATTTTCAAACAAGCATCACACCTCGAAGTCTCCGTGTGGCTGTAGACCGCTTCCAGCCCTCCGACACTTTATTTATCATTTTTATTATTATTATTAAAATGGTACTATATAGAGCATGTCAGAATGTTGTAAATGGACTTGGGAGGTCAAGGGGTGGGGGTGGGGGAGGGGGGAGAATCACTACAAGGAGAATCGTTATTATCATCAGCAACTCCCACTCAGAAGAAATACAACAGACAAACGGTCACAATAAATGGACTGGCTACACACAGAGAAATGTTATCAAAGTATTTTATTGTTGGATTAGGCTTTGATGGAATTGCATTTTGAACATTGCAAGCAGGAAATCAGCATAAATGAGTCACATCAGCTATCTGTAAGCAAAATCCCATGACCCTTGGGTAAATGACTGCTTGAGCATTAACGATGGTACCGCTTCCCATCGCAAGAAGTGCATAAACTCTGTATCGTTAATGCGCAAGCTTTCAAGTAGCCCAAGGCATAGAACTTTCTTTTTCTCAAACAGTTCCTATATATACTGTACACATTTATACACATTGTTACGAACTGCCTCATCACAGCAAAAAGGAAAATGCGCATCATAGACACCAATACATAAACAGGACCTTTTTGTTGTAATGTGGCAGCACATTTCGCCCCTAACTTGCTCAAATGCCAAAGACACATTTATGAGAAGAATGGACTTACAAGTTTTGATGCCCCATTAATTTAAGTTCAATTAATTTTCGTTCATAAGACAAACTGTTCAACATAACAAATTTGGTTTTGTCTGTATAGAAGGAAACCAGTGTTGAAAAGGCTGTATGAGATGCCAAGACTCTCAAACCTGTGATGACTCATCATTCATCAATCTCGCCCGCATTGTCCCTAAGACAATGTATTAGGTTCTCTAAGGTGCGATTTGAAGAGCATATAATTATGTCCAGTGACCCAGAGCTACCACATGGCAACAACGTCAAGAAACATATCGAAAGAGTTGCGTTTTATCTTATATCGTTTCAGTCCACCTTTTTTTTTGTAATAAACGGGACATTTTTGTGCTGTGTGTCTATCACTCAGGAACATTTTATAGTGGACATGGGTTAAACTAATTTCTAAAATTATGAGGTACGGGTGGAAATTTTTATATTTACAGCATTATGAGTTAAAAGGAATGAAGGTAACAGAATGGCTGACGAAGGAAAACGCAGAGTAGTCAGACTATCTTCACTGCCACAAAATCTCAGCTGGCATACTGGCCTATTAGAACTACACCCCCCCCCCNAAAAAAAAAAAAAAAAACAAACAAAAAACAACAGCAACAAAAAAACACGTAAATATCCAAATAATATTACATAACGACTTAAAAAAGATTATAAATTCTCGCAATTTGACCAAAAAAACCCACAAAACATTGCAATCAGACTTCTAAATTTTATATGTGAAAAAAATTATCAATGAACAGGAGTTGGACTAAGCAAGGGCGATAACTGCCAAATTATGCCAAATTTTTCCTGTCGATGTTCTTCCGTCACGTGAATTTTGAAACTGAATTTTGCTCACTGAAACTGGAGCTAGAGATCATTTATGATAATTCTTCATCGAACATTTTCGATCTGTCGAATGAGAAGACCACTTAGGACACTGGTAGGAAGTTTTATAAAGAATATAAAAGAGTCAATCCGTGGATCAGAAATACATCAAAATTTTGAAAATGCTTCTCTATACAAAATGCTACGTTTCCACACATCCCAAAGCATCCAACCTTTTAAAACATATGACGAGTGCAATAGTCGATAAAAGAAATCCAGTAAGCAAGTTCTTGTTGTTGGACAAATCTCAAGGGTATCTTCGACCAGTCAGCGTTGAAGTTAAAAGATCAGAAACTGAAATAGCTGTGGCGGCTTTATTTCAAAGTGCTGTAAGGGCAATCGACCAAGTTTGAGAGTTTGCAAACACACATGGTAAAAGCAATACCCTCCGGCAAACGAGAATACACAGAACTAAATTTAGTTTGAGCACGTCCTTTTGCACTCAGTGAGAAAGTACTTGAACAATAAAGGCTTTGCAGTCCTTATTTATGAGACTACCGCCGATACTACAACAGCCAGACATCTGTGCTTACCATTAGATATCACAACTCCACGGATAGCATATGATACTGACATCATTTCTAGGCCTTATTTCAGTCAGTGAAACTACCGCAGAAAGCATGTTCAGTATACTGCAAAATAAGCTCAGTCCTGCGGCTTGCGATTGTAAAAACTACACTGAAACCTCGTTATACCGCCAAGTACGGGGCAAACAAAAAAACTGGCGGTATAACGAGAATGGCGGTACAACGAAAATACCACGTAGAACAAGGGAAATAAGTAATTTACCAACATTGGACTGGCTAACATGTCTAAAATAATGCAGTTATCTCTCCACTAGACGTAAAGGTCTTTGACACCTATTGTTTTTTCTTCTTTTGGCCCTATTAACATTTTGCGTTATTCTAAATATACCACTGTGATTTGGGGAAATTTCTTCCATGGAGGTTAAAGTACAGTGAAACCTCGATATACCGCCACCCGTTATACCGCCATTCCCGCATAAAAATTTTTCACAAATGTCTTTTGAAAAAGATCACCTCAAATTCTGATTTGGTCCCCAAATTTTCATTTGGCTGGTTTTGACCGCGTGCGAATACATAGGTCTACACATTTTATTTTTTTATCTAGAAGGCTCAAATTGTACCTGAAACTTTAAAATTGGATGCTTTATTTAGATCACAGGTCATTTTACACATTTCTACACCCTAACACTGGCTGGCAGGGCCCCAAAAAAGGGGGATTTTATAGATTAGCGGATTAATTGGGTTGTACACTATGAGTGATTTGCCCTTCTAATAGGTGTCACAAACCTAAACCTTCGTTGGCATTTTGAAGTTTACATTGCTTTCATTTGTATTTTGTTGTTGTTGTTGTTGTTGTTGTTGTTTTTGTGTTTAAGGACTTGATTGATTTTAAAACAATAGAGTTAAAATCAAAAACAAGCAAGAACTAAGGATTGGAAGCGTAGTGTCAAGTTGGAGAATGATAAGAAAAGAAGTTGACTACTACATATTACACATCCGGGTCGAGAATCACACGAGCGCTAGGCCTACGTCATAGATCAATGTGTGCTGTTTACATCGTACCCCGCGACCGGTGCAACCAGTTGAAGCATCACCTCGCGCGCGCTTAGTTCGTTCGCAAACTCTCTAGGCCTATTGAGCGAGAGGAGATTGAACTGTGACCTGCCTTTGCCACTGCATGCCCCGTCAGTAGGCCTATCAGGACTTCGCTTTTTGGAAGCGAAGAGTGTGTAGTAGGATTGGTGTTTTGAGTAACAAGCACAGACTGTGGCGCCAAGTGATGTTCCGTCTGTTAGCTGGATTTAGGTAGAGGTGGGGAGTGGGGGTTAAATTTACGTTGGCGGTATACCGAGAAATATTTACTATACTCAAGTTATGAATGTAACAGTTAAACTGATGGCGGATGGCGGTATAACGAGATTTTTAGTGACTTTGTATAGGTGTCAGATCCGTTCCACGGCGAAAAGCTGGCGGTATGCGGGAATGGCGGTATAACGGGTGGCGGTATGCGGGAATGGCGGTATAACGGGTGGCGGTATAGCGAGGTTTCACTGTATATCACGTTTGCCCGAGAAGATGCTTCGTCTTTGATTGGTTGGTAGCTCACCAACCACAGATCGGTTTGGTTAGGATTGAAAACATCATCTCCTATTAGTATTCAGCTGAAATAATATGCCGCTCGTTGGCATTGTGCAATCAACACGTTTGCCACAAAAACTAATTTCAAATATGGTTTGTCTTTTTCTTTAGCTAAGAAATCCCATCTTGATTTTCAAACAACTTGCATAGCAGAGAGGCTTATAAATCATTATTCAAGATCATACATACATCCTGAAAATAAAGCTACAGTATTAATAAGTCAGTTCCTCTTCCATTTTAGAAAACTTCAAATAACCGTTGACTTATGAGGAGAGGAGTCATGCATACTGCTTTGGCCGCTTGGGAGAACAAGTCTTTGTTTTACTGAAATTAGACGGTCAAAATCAGATTCAAGGTACAGAGCTCGCTTTCTCATGTAAATGCTAAGCAATTTCAGAAACAACATTACATATACTCTGTTTTTAACCACCCCTGTTGTGTAAGAATTTGAGCGAATGAATTAGCTTTTCCAGCAAGCCAATAAAGACCCCATTAACCTAACCAAAGAACTTATATATCAAATTCTGGAAAACTGTCTTGTCAATTCTCATAAAAGAGAAGCTACCTGATGGAATTGATTTTGGAGCAAAATTTTGGCAAGAATGTGAAAGTCCACTCAATGCCATTCACAATGAACCATTAACAAAAAGGAGAATATCAGTGACAACAGAGAACAAACTGCGAGTAGAAGAGAGACTATCATCAATTGAAGATGTTCTTAAAGACTTTTCCCATCTCGGTCATTCCTAGGTCTTGAAACCAAATGTAAAACGCAAATTTCAAGGAACATTTTTTTTCCAACATCAGTGTTGAGCTAGATCAAAAACGGAAAAGAAGTACATAAAAGTCATTTGTGTTGAATGCTGCAAAGATGCTCAGTTTTCAAATGTCTGGTGTCCCTTTAAACTTATACCCAGAACTATTTGTCCTTAAATGTCGTGCAAAATTTGGCCGTCATAGAGACAGCACAGTAAGCTCTTGCCGGTTTCATAATGCCCTGCAGTCTGCGAACAAAATTTTTTCACTCCTCATGGCTGTCAAAACCAGACCAGGAAATCGAATGCAGGTACAAGGTTTGAAACGTTGAGAAATGTTTCCATATATATATACTGTAGATATATACACGAATCAAGCTAAACCAGATCAAACGTTTCATGTGAACATCTACACCGAATGCCCAATAACATAACTTAAAGAACATAAATATGTCGTAGAACCAGCTTTGTTGGAAATTGAAAGAAAGAAGGAAATATCTTAACTTCAGTTCCTTCACACTGAGCTAATCATAAAGCAATCACATTCCAGAAGGCACAGTTATGCCCCTTTATTTGTTTCATGAGTTTCAACTCAAAAGACAAATCATCTTTTCCATCATATATCAATTAGTAGAAACCATTAAAAAAAATATAAAAGGAAAATACAGTATAAGTGTGGCTTTGGTCATGGAGAGGAAATATCTTCAAGCCCAGACATGTTGTTCTTTTGACTGTTCTTTTGAAGAGCACTCCTACAAAGCTCAGCAAATGCACTCTGTGCAGTGTGAAAGATTTCTTTGTCTCCTGTAAACTGTACAAACATGTAATTTTGGCACACTGATCTTTCTCCAGAAACTGGCAGAATATACAACTGACTAAGTTTTCAAGCTAAACACACTGAGTCTTAGAGAAAAACTCTCCATTTACACTGCATTTCCTTTCAATGTGGGAATCTGGATGAATGCTAGTGACCTGCGTGACCTATATCAGAACTATAAATCAAGTGAACAGAGGACAAGAGGAAAAGTAAAGTTATCAGTAAAAAAATTGCAAACACTTAAAAACAACAGTTCATGCAATGCATAGTGGGCGCCCTCTCTACAGATATACTGTAATTATTTGATTACTAACAATTCACTGAGCTGCTATTATTCTTCATCTTGAGGATGCTGGGGTGGAAAAGCCAAAAGTGGTTCTTTGTGCCTGGAAATGATGGAATGCATGAAAATATAAGAGTTGATCGATGGTTAAAAAGCACCAGTGCAGGACTGGAGGAGGATGGACAGAGCTGGCATTATCAGGACAGTAGTGAATAAATGCAGGGAGGAGGAAACAATAAAATTAATGTGGAATCGTACAGCGCCGGAAGAATGTAAAAGACAGGACTGAATGAAGGAGAGCAAACAAGGAGAAATGGAGGGGATCTATTACGAGGATAATAAATAAAAAAAGAACCGACACAATCAGTTGATGAACCCTGAAGGAGCTGCTGGGAATGGAGGCTGGTAAGTTTGGACATATGGGCACGCCCATGTTGCAATGATGCTGACCTGTATTGACACAACATTATATCATCTGCTGTCATGTAAAATGACACATCCCACATAACATGTCAAATACAAATTCTGGTATCATCTAGTTCAGAGTTTTTAGATGACAATGACAGTGTCCAATATAATGTGCAAACTAAAAATTTTAAGAAACACTTTTATACAAAAAGATGTATACCTCTTAAATGGCTGCAGAAAGTGTACCTAAGTCTGTTTTTCTCTGCACTTTATTCATGGACTATGCGGCTTCATGTCGATATGGACAATATTTTGGGATTTTTGGAAGTCTCAGAATAGGGCAGTTTGCTCAAGGGGACAGTAACTTTAACAGCACTAGGAACCTGTGGTTCACACACTGCCCTCCCAGTGTGACCTAATGTTGACCATTTTGTCATTTTGCATTGATGACTGCTGTTCCCCTGACTGTGAGGCAAGAATTCGATGATAGTGCCTCTCAGGTCCCCAGGAACATGTGGAAAAAATTCGACGCCTGTTATTAAAGGGGGGCATATCATAAGAATTTCTTCAGTGCTTGCTATACATAGATTAAATTCGCAAAATAACCAACCAAACTTATTGAAATGACAAACATAAGGAACCATAATGAACTGTGCTTTTAATATATGTCTAGAATCTAAAAATTTTCAAGAGACTAGCTTACAATGTCCACTCACTGGAAATAACTGGGGAACCAACGCAGACATACTTAGTCATGTAACATTTCCTCTACAGTGTTAACAATAATATTTCCACTAGATAGAAGTCAACTGCAGCAGGGCCTAAAAAACCCACCAAAAGATTGCCACAGCAAATGATAATGGGTAGATGATGTCATAGACACCCACTGCAGGACTATAATCCATGGAAGAAAACATTTTCACAAAATATCATAACAAAAGCTGGGACACATTCTTAAACCTAGTAATTCAAACTATGGAACCTGGGAATTTCAGAGAACAACTTATACTGTTAACTAATGTACAGACAAGCCGCTCAAAGCCTGTAACTAACTAACTTTTCATCTTACTGGTACACTGGAAATGATGTGGGGAAACCAATATAGTCAGTCAAATCTCATGAATTTGAATTTCAGGGCACTGTCTTAAAATTTTGAATTCATGAGCTCTTTGAGTTAGTGAGGTCTGAAGCAAAGGCTTATGAACTTTACAGCTAGACTAGTAGGCAAGAAATTCAAGTACATGAAATTCCACTGTAAATGAGTGATAACGGCAGGCAATTCTTGCATCAAATACACTGCAAAGCAGAATATCTGTGCCTACCCCCACCTTTGGACAAAATGTTTAAAACGGAAAATCAACCACAAAGAAGTTCACAAATTTGTCATTGTAGAAGAACTGTCAACATTAACAACACATCTCAAAATTTCTTCAATATAAACATCAAATTCATGCATCAATAGTTATAATAAAATCTTACAACAGCATAGAATGCATGTCATCATAAATGATTTCCTCTTTCAGAGGAACTATGGAGTGCTTGCATATCATAATTTCATTGTGCATGTTAGAATCTGACTGTGCAAAGCCAATGACTCGGTTTAAAATAATCTTCCACACTTGCAGTGGACAAATTCACCATTGTTTTACAGATACAATACACTCAATCATTAACTGCTCTATATGAATTCCTTTCTTACAGTCACAAAGAAGCAGCAGTCACAAAGAAGCAGGGTATTGCAATTATATTACACTATGAATTTTAGTCCTGCTTAAATATACCGCCGCCTGGAAATGACAATTGACATTGTCGTAAATCCTAAAAGTCATTTAAGGACTTACAAAAGTATTATTCTGGGTGGCGTTATGATCCCTGGGCCTAGAATCAATAACATTCAATTCATAACCATGAAACATATCTGCAATGAGAGCTGATGCTGCAAGCTGCAAGACGAATAAATGCATGGTCTAGTGATTCTGATCTCATGCAAAATGAGTTTGAGAAAGATAAGCTGCCACACTGTGGAATTACAGATAGAGGTACACTGAGGGCACCACATGTGAAATGTTGGTAACAGAAGGGAGCTGATGCATCAAAATATTTTACAGGGGAAGTGAGGAGGAGGGGGAAGGGAATCTAACTGAGAGGATCCCGAGTCGAACAAGTCACTTGTCTGTCGACATACTAGCACGAATATAAAACTTTGCAAAAAACGAAGTCTGCATAATGAAACAGAAATTTATTCAAATATTGGTGACATAATGTGAGTCATAAGCTCTGAAATGACTGAAATAGGAATGGAACCACACCATGGAGACAAGATCCTGAACATTTCTGTGAATTTTCAGTTCAATGCCTTTGATAAATAAATGGTTTTCAGCAGTGGCCATAGAGTCTTGGAAATCTGGTTACGTTGAAGCTGGTTCCATGCCTGCTGTTACGAAGCATGTCATTATTATAAGTTATACTGCAGTCAGAAACAGATGAACAAATAACATCTTAAACTTAAATGCACAACTAAATGGCAGTTCATATAAGATACCAGAGACAGGATCAAATCTGATGATGAATGAAATAAGCCAGGTTTTGACAAAGTCTAATAATCTGAGAAACTCGTAGGTGCAATTAAGAAAATGGAAAGGATTTCAATGAAAACTCGGTTAAATTCATGAAAATGTCTTTGGTGAAAATCTCTATATCTGAGTGGACAATTAATAAGTCCATTAAACTATTCCCATGAACTGCAGCAAATTACGCCAATACAAGTCAATTCATCCCACCCTCCAGCCAATATATACCAAGTTCTGTCACACGAGGGTGACATATTAAAAGGTAAAACACAACAGTGATGATTTCCAACAAGATTTCAATGATCTCTTGGCTTAGACAAGATTTAAAGGCATCACCCACTGCAAAGTCATAGAAGATTGCTCGCTTATGTGCAACATGATGTATTAGTTATGGTGATGTGTAACCCTAGTCATGTGACCAAAGCTGTACGCACCCAAAAATGGTGCACAGACCAGCTTTCAGGGGACCAGTCCAATATTATGAATTTGTAGAATGTTCAAGTTTTTGAGTAAAATTTGATACAGAAATGAACATGTTCAGGACCAGTGGGTTGCAAGGAGTGTATACGTGGATTTTTTTTTTGAGTAACTTATGTTTGAAGTGATAAGGTATCTACTGCATATGATTTGATGACAAGCTGGTGACATAAAGAGCCATCTTCAAATTCAAATTTGTCACATAATTCAGGCATGGACCACACAAATTTGCTGAAGCTGATTTGATTCCATTTGCAATACCTTGTAACTTAATACAGATCTGCACCTGCCTGGAACTGCAAACATAAGCAATTCAGACTAATTTCATTCCAAGCTAAATTTTCTTGTCACTGTTCTCAAAATAACCTGGAAACTTTGGATCTGTTTATTATTCCTGCCATAGTATTTAAATACATCACTCTATCACCTTATCAGTTTCCCTGCCTTTTTACAGGCCCCTCTTCTGCCACATTCATTCCAGGCTGCTGGTCACAATCACTCAGGTGATCTTTCTATTCAGTTCCTTTGGCGCCTTCTTCCCCTGGTGTTGTCTGATCAGCCTCTGTCTCAGTGGCTGCTTCTCCTTTCTCCCCCTCCTCAGCCACCGACACTCCTTCACCCATCTCCAGGCCCACCTCTGTAATGTCAGACGTGCCCTCCTGAGTCACTTCAAAACTTTCCTGGGTCAGGCTGGCCGTGGCTTGACCGATCTGTGGCATACCCTGAGTCAGGTCCACCATTTGCCCATCTTGACCTTCGACTTCCACCACAATTTCCCCATTACTGCCTCTGCGTTTGGTGACCTTGAGCTCAGACAAACCCTCTATGTCGTGAGGTCCAAAATCACCAGAGACAACTACCCTGCCACTACTGTCAACATCCATCAACTGGCTCTGGTCCAGATGAATCACCTGGCCTCCCTCCATCTGGATCACCTGGCCGACCCCTGATCCCATCTCTAAGACCTGGCCTCCTTCTTCCATCTGGATGATCCGGCCCAACCGTCCCCCTTCCATCTCCACCACCTGCACCCCTTCCATGCCCTCAATGGGGGTCTGGCTGGACATCCCAGAGGTTGATGTGACGGCCTGAAAGGTGGACACCACTGCCTGCTGTGTCCGTTCTGCAAGACTTCCCACCCCTTCCGGCATCTCCAGTGAGTCATGATCAAGTTTGGACACAACAGTCTCCCCCTGGGCTGTGAGCTCCGTCAGCTGTTGTGGATCAAACTTAATCTCCTGAACCATCTCGTCTCCAATGATTGAAGCACCTTCCTCATCTTCTCGCTGTATCTGCAGAGTCTGGTCCCCAACCTGAGAAAAGCAAAATCACAAAATGTGTGTAGCTTATTTAACCAAAACTAGACTTAAGTGCACATATATGAACCCTTTCTGAATCAGTCAGCCAGGGCAAACAACCAGTAAATGTTATGGCTTGAAAGTGGGGCGTAAAACGTAAATGTCTGAGTAATGCATACTGTTACTGGTAAACGTGTGTTGCAACTGGAAATCAGAGCTGTGAAGTAAATCTAGAGTGAGCATTGGCTGGCCTAATCCAGCCTTGTGGGCGGCTTTTTTTTTTTAGCCTTTCCTAAAGATGAATTGGCGACCACAGGAGATATGCTTCATACTGTGTGTGTTTAAAATAAATTCCAATGGCTATGTATGTATAATAGCCTTCATGAATAAATCACAAGGTATTTTTGCATATGAACAAATCACTAATGTTAAAAAAATGCACTTTGCTAGGATATACTGGCTGATTATCATCATCATAATCAACCATCACATAATTACAGCTCATGAAAGACGAAAATTAATCCCTTGAAATGTATATCTGTGCGAATCTTGCTGCTTAAAGCGTACACAAATTATATAAATCCTGTCATTTAAATCAAACAACAGTTTAACTATAAAATCATTTGGTAGATAAAGAAGCACTGAGCAAAGAATGTCAATATGAATGTATGTGGTGGAGACAAGGCCACCAACATCTTAACAACACATAATGTATTTATGTACAGACTTTATCCATAAAGGTTTCTTTCCATTTGATAACTTTAGGCAATTTCTTTTCAAAGAATCACAACTGTGTTGATGACATCTGGCAAATCGGCCCTGTTTCTTGCAACAGTAAAGCAATTTTCTTATGAGGTAAATCACTGCATGTTATTGCAGAATTTGTTGCACGCCAACACTAAAAGTAAAAAGAAACCAAGTTTTGGATTGGCAAATAAAGATCAAATGGGTCATTAAAACTTTGTGTAGCATGCCTTGTCAAACTAATTACCCTTTCAGTCCCAAAGATCTTCTTATAAATCTTGTGGTATAGCTTTGTCACATTTTAGTGGCACTGAAAGACCAAGGTAAGGTAATACTGGATGCAACACTGCAATCATGGTATATGATGTGCTAAACATACATAAGAATGAAGTACACAACCCTGCTCTCAGATTCTTTTCATTTTTATTGCTGACAGGCTTCATATTCTCCAATAACATGTCCTTAATCACAATTTTTGTTTGAATCTGATACTTTTTACTTTTTATTGTTGGCCTTACTTGAATATGTGTGATGGTATCCTGGCCAGCCCCATGGGCCTGCAACAGCTGCGCCAGATGGGCCTTAGTGTCCTCTGTCAACTCCATCTCCTGAATTGCTCCATTTTCATCCTGGTTTACCACCTGGCACATAGCAAAAAAGTCATTAATCAGAGCTGCAATGAATGAACTTCCAATGGACATCCCCAAATAGGCTTTACCAAATCGTTCCTAGCTCTAGGATCCTACTCCTCCAAGCTAGTTTGATATATATTTTGAATAGTAACTGGTTAAAGAAAGAAAGCACCATAATAATTAAAACATCGAGGAAAGCAACATTACTTCCCAGTATGAAAGATTAATAACTACAAAGCAATGCTGCAATGCCAATTGGAAAAGAGCAAGAAAGAAACAAAAAAATTAATGTGTAGCGTCAGTCAAAAGAAACAAAAAAATTAATGTGTAGCGTCAGTCAAAAGTACTTACCTTGAGGATGAAGACAGTGGACTCCCCACCAGGGCCCTCCAGGACATGCTGCAAGGGCTGGTCTCCTGTAGACACGATCTCCCCTGCCGCTCCCTGCAACAACAAAGATCAAGGCCCATACTGACATGTTAAAAAACTTAACATGTGTCAACATTTTCCTGCCAAACTGCAGTTACAGAGATACACACTGGCTCCTGTCTGCTTTGCCATAAAATTGTTTTCCACTACATTAGCTCAGAAGTGTGAAAATATGAGTTAAATGACTTAGGCCATTTTTTTAAACACAATGACAAAATGCAACTTCAGTCACTTGAAAATGTAATTCTTCAATCAAAAGTAGCAAACTAGTTGAAAACTGGTATCCATTTTACACACTATTAATAAGACATGAAATAATTTCCAGTGTCACCGCTTCTCTCAACATAAAGCTATCCAACTTGTAGTGAAACTTAATATGATTTCAATAAAACGCCCATTCACGCTGGATGATTTCTCAAAAACAGGAACATCTTGACTGATTATGGACTTATTTTGCAATCCTAATAGATCTGTGCATTATGTAGTTTTATTTATAGCTATGACACTACAGTTCAAGCTGCATGATAGACTACTGAAAAAACAAGACATAGCAATGGGGATAAACTCTACCAACCTGCTGCAGGATAACCTCCCCTCCGCTGTAAGACTGGTTTCCGTCGTCGTCCGTTGTGACGATAATCTCGTGAGTTCTTGGAAGACCCACTCTCACAATGCTGGGCTTTACATCATCATTCTCAAACATCATGCGAGCTGGCGTTGCAGCTGTGATGGGCTTCTGCAAGGAGTCCAGGAATTCTGGCTTCTCTTCAAAGACATTGCCAACTTCAGGATGCTGTGAAGCAGACATTAAGGTGAAGGTTGAAAGTCCACAGATTGATAAATAAAGCAAACTGGGTGCACACAAGGGTATAAATAGGTAAATTCAACACTGTTTTGTGTGGTTCATTACAGTAAGAGGGGGGTTTCTTGGGTTTCATAGCCCTCAAAAAGTTTAACAATCATCAAAAAATTATGAGGAATCCTTGAAGATGTACTGCTAATGCCTAGTACGCTTGAGAATAAAATTAGGGACAATGATTCACATGTGGACAAATTCGCCTTGGTGCAAGAAACAATAACAAAATAGTGCTGCCAGACTTGTTAAATATTACGAATATTTAAAGTTTTTGCAACCAGAGACATCCCCTAACACACTGCAGTCACTCACAGGATGCTTGACCTTGGGTGCAGAAAGAAAGGCTGCAGCTTTGACAAAAATTATACCACTGCTGATAGACCTCTGTTTTCAAAACTTCACAAGATTCATCCATGGATATTTTAGTTTCCCAAATCTAGCTGCATGCCTTGTTACTGGATCTTTGAGCTTCTTAAACATTACTAATTCACTAGCACATGGGCCTGCCACTTCCCGGAAGAGTTACAATAAACTTAAACAATTTTTCATTTTTTGCACAACCCCTGGTTATGAGAAGCCAAAACTGAACTCACCTTACGCTTGTAATGCCTGATGATGGTGTGTCGGTGCGCACAACATTCATGGCACACTCCACATACGTAGACATACCCACTGTGGTAGTTTCGCATGTGGTTGCGCAGCTCATAAGTGCGCACAAACTGCTTGTCACATAGTTCACAGGCATACTTCTGAGATAACGTGTGCTCTAATCTGTGTCTGTTCAGCTGATCAGGATACTTGAATGCCTGTATTTAAGTGCAGGAAATAATGCTGGTGCATCAAAAGACAAACTCTGAGTTGAACATGGCTTTAGAACAATAAACTGATCAACAAAACAGCCTCCTTCTTAATTTGGTAAAATCTTTAGCCCAGCAAATAGGAGGAGAGTCTTCTTATTACAGACCAAGAAAGGTGTGGCGCAATAACTGATACCACAGAGACTGTTTCTTTCATAAATATGGAAGAGCTGTTCCGAGCAACAGAATTATCTCTCTACTGACTTATCAAACTGTCAACAGAAGCCACTTAAAAAGTTACGGTAAATGTTTATTGTGATATTCATCAGGCTAAGAGAAGAAATCAGCAGTAAGAAATAAAAAAGGGTTTACAGGTGTAAAAAGATGAAAACTGACTTCATAAATGCAACAAGATATCCGATGGCTTTTCGTATTAACTTTCCGTAATGAAGACTCTCATATAACTAATGTTTTTGTTCACTGCTTATCAAAAATTTTGTAGAAGTTACAAGTGTTTATCCAACAATAACACATACCTTTGAACAAACATCACACTTGTATGCCCTCTCCTTGGTGTGAGAAATCAGATGTGTCTTCATATTGCCTTTCTGTCGGAAAGTCTTGCCACACTTAGGGCAGGGGTACAGCTTGATAGTATCCGCATGGAACTGCTTGATATGAGCTATTAGGCCAGTCTGTGGGACAGAGGTTAAAGGTCAAATATAGATACAGAGCTGACACTCAGTCCTTCCATTTAACTCTACCCATTATTAATTTCCACTTTCTCGAGTCTATGACTCGTTATGTAGCCAATGCAACATAACAGAATTTGTGAATGCATTTCAGCTGTTCTACTTTTCCACAGAGGCAGTCGATGGTGTAGGGATAATGTGGTAGGAGTGTTTGTAGTAGCTGATGAAAAGATGGGCAGTCAAACAGGTGGTGTCTGATGGTCTCAAAGGCATGAGGATACTTTCTATGATTTGGTGATTTCTGTGGGTTGATTCTGTTAAGGTGTTTTTTTCAATCTGCAGTGCTGTGTCCTCAGCTGAAAGACAGTGTACTGATCTTTCGAGTTAACTTGTTAATGTCATCACTGGGCCTTGGTAGAGACATTTCTTGCTTCAACTATGATAGCGACTATTTTTACTCAGATTCCAGTCACACATACTGTTTTGTTTCTCCCATTGTTAGAACAACCTTTTAGCTTCACCATTTCTTTTTGTCCTACTGTGAATCTGATTTTTCCAAAAAGCCAAACAAAAAAGCTTTCCCAGTGGCTAACCAAGGTCTCCCTCTACACGCTTTAATATAGGCTAACACAGCCCACTTTTATTTGCCTAACTGTTCTATTTCCTAATCGCAACTCTATATCATTATATCAGTAATTAACAGTATTACTTAATCATTCATCTTATCAAGTCTCACTCTAAAGCCATGGCTAATTATTGGATTATTTGTCCTGGCAGGTTGAATTTCTTACAATTGTACGGAAACTGACAAACCAATGTAAAAATTTATGATATTGTCGTAATAACTTGGAGACACTTGAAAACATGACGTAGAAAATTATGATAAATGTAAAAGGATAAGTACACAAATGATTTACGATTACTTCATGCTAACTTTACCATGTTTTTTTAGCTAATTTAGAACTAGAGCTACTACTGCACCTTAGAGAAGAGAACTTTCCCACAGTGAGTGCACTGAAGCTGGTACTGTTTCTCATGAACAGTGGCAACATGAAGCTTGAGATAGTTTTCATAGTGGAACCTCTTGTGGCAGATGTGACATTCAGCTTGCTTCTCTCCATGAACCTTCATGTGCTTCATCATGTTGCTGCGAGAGCTGAGAGAATGGAGAAGATAAATGAGTATTTACGTACTGTCATCTTGCAGGTTGCCATAAAATGAGAAGAAAATGTTTTCATGACTTTTCAATATTTCCAGATGGTGTGCAACAGGACCTTTTCCTGACTGCACAATTTGCCTCCCAAAATTTCAAAAAGCAGTGACCGGCAATGACCTTTTAATGGGACTCTGTTTCTAATGTCAGTAGTTTTATATATATTATGTGCGTACAGTTGAATATGTGTATATCAGAAATGAAAGTTATTACATTAAGTACTGCAGAGCAAACAAAGGTGGATTTTAACTCTTTCTTTCTCTTTTCATAAAATATGAACTGAAGGTCTGAATCTAGTTCTTACCTGAAGGTCTTGCCACAGTCTGGACAGGCCAGATTGTCTTTAATGAATAACCGGTTCTTTTTGCGCACCATCCGCACTGTTGTACCATTAGGAAGTCGACACTGGTGGTCATTCAGGTAATCTTTTCTGGTGAAGAGCTTGCCACAAAATTCACAGGCAAACTCTGGCTGGCCATGGAGGGACAGATGACGGGATAGATAACGCTCATTCTTAAATGTCTTCTGGCAGATTTCACAGGCCAGCAAACTAGAGGCATCAGTGCCAGCCTCCCCAACAGCTTCACATTTGTGATTGTGTAAGGTACCAATCTAAGGAAAGGAGAAAAGAAAATGTTGTCACTCTACTGGCATAAGTTTACTACTGAAATTTTGTGCTACATCGTAAAGTCCTCACAGTTTCGTTTCCTTTACCACTGAGTACCAGAAACACTTTTAAATAAAATACTGTTCATTGCTCAATTGAAGCTGCATTCTCAGTGAATATGGGGCAACCATAACTACATTCTACATGATGAGTTACTGCAATAATCTTCACAGAATGATCAGACATGTCTGATTTGAGAGTCAAACTTATTCACTGATCTCTGTATCTTACTCCTTGCGAAAGGAGCGCCTAATAAATTCCCATGGTGTCAACTGATGTGAACTGAAAAATGTCAGGGATTCAATTCTATACCTGCAGAATTTGTAGGAGTTACTGAATGATATAAAGTCGGACTGTAAGCCATAAATTACCTTGATGAACCTCTTGCCACATTTATCACATTTATGAGGGTGGGTGTGGGTCATGTGGTGTTCCTTAAAAGCCAGCCACTCATTGAACACTGTCCCACATGTTTCACATGGAGCGCTGCCTTCCTGTTGAATCTTCTGGCGAGTAGTGCAGACTGGTGTGTGCCAGTTCAGCTCTTCCTTGCGAATGAACACGCGTTCACACAGGTCACACTTGAACGCACCATGATGGGATGCCTCATGACGCACCAGATAAGCAATGCTGGCGAAGGTCTTGTTGCACTCTTTACACGGGAATTGCACACTGGCTTTCTCGTTGAGTACCTTCCCTGCACATTCATGTTCTGCCAGATCTTTGAGGGAGAAGTAGGCAACCTTGCAAGCCCCACATTGGTACTTGCCACAATTCAGGGTGTGGTTCTGCAGTCCCAGCTGAGTCCCAAATGTCTTCTTACAGTTGGGACAAACATGGACACTGTATTCACTGGACAGTTCCGGGCAGCAACGAGAAATGTGTCTCTGCAGGGAATCTTTGCGTGAGTAGCATTTGCCACACACCTGCAACAAAACATCAATGTGAGATCATTTGAGTCTATCAACTTTAAATATGTTTCGCATTTCAAATACCTTCAAAAATACTCATTCCAAATTACATGAGATGCTCAAAATTGTTGCAATAAGAATATTTTCCAAAATCCAGAGGATGGAAATGACCCAGTTTTCTTTCCTTGACTTGGAAAGGGTCAGAGAATACTGCCAGTATTATATAAAGGAGTCATAATGAATGATTCTGAGGGCAATACCATGAACTGACATAAGTGAGCATCAATACCGACATAAAGAAAACAAAACATGAACAACCATTTACACTAAAGACCAAAACTGACAGCAGACTACTAATGCTGTAGATCTGAGAAGCCTGGGCTGCAGCTTCACAAGTAAAACAGCATTCAAATGTTCTGGTCAAAGGTTAAAATTTTGAGAGAATGTGTCCACACAACACTGACAAAAACAGTCCAAGGCATAAATGCTCAGATAGTTTTTTGGAAATCAGAAATTTCCTGAAAGGAGACATTTCTGCCACAACACTCAGTATTTTCTTCATATCATATGAGTTGGCATGGTAGCAACATTTCCCCCTAGTTATAAAACTATTTCCGAAATTTGTCAATTTAAAGGAGGGTTATAGGTTTTTCTCAAACTTGCTTTCCAGTTTGCACTAGAAATAAGGGGGGAATCAGTGTGTGTTAATGAATTTTTATAAGAAGTTTAAAATTTAAGGGGCAAATCGCACAGTCTGCAGAAGACACTGAACATTGCTGCCTTACCTCACACTTGTAGATGTCTGTGTGCATGGCCATGTGGCGGAACAGGTATTTCCCACTGGTGAAGGACTGTTTACAGATCTGGCACTCATGATTGGCTTCACGAGACACCTCACCTTCCTCCAGCTGCCCACCCGCACAGTCATGTTCATCGAGCAAGTCCTGCAAGTTATCAAAACATTATCCTAAAATTATCCTATAAGCTTTTGTGATCAGGATTACGGTGAGGTTTTTTGCTCTGATCAAAACTTTGGTACAATGCTTCTCTAATCAAGATCAATGAAGCAAAAGACAATTTTAAACATGCTATTTTTAGCTTTTTGAAGAAGGCCACTCTAACAAGATGTAGAAACTCAAGATTGTATTGTTACATGAGAAAATCCAGAAGTCATTTTCCCTCTTCTGGTATGTTCGCTGAATGCAACATTTGCCCCTAGAGGATGAAATGATTTGCCTCATGAAAGGCAAGGCATCAGAGAGTTAAAAAGTGTGATGCAGGACAGTGAAATAACTTTTTCAGTCGGACTGGTCCATCAGAGCTATATCCCCTTCCATGCTAGAGACTTGAATATCCATGTTTGTCTTTCTTCTAGATATTATATATCGCTACCACATCATACAAACACTCAATAGGCAAATCATCATAATTTTAAAAACGTAGGCATCGTTAGGCTTCTGATTTAAATTCGCAATGCATGAGAAAAATGTTGAAATTTTAACTTTAATTGGAGAATTGCCACCTCTGAAATAAAACAATTTCACCAGATGGGCCCATTCACAGGTCCTTATTAATGGCCTATTACAGTTCTAAAACAAGATATCAACACTTCAGAATCCTAAGAAGTTGCACGCCTGATTATGATACACTGGAAAAATTCCCTCACCTGACGCAGGAAAGTGCGGCCACACTTTTCACAGGTGAACCTTGCACGATGCATGGAGGCGTGACGAATGGCAAAGCTGAGCTGACTAAAGGAGCGGCCACACTCCCTACAACAGAAAGTGTCGTTTCCATCTTCATCAACATTTTGCTCCACAAGGTTTGCTGTGTCATCACATGTATGCTTGAGCAGTGACTCATTTCGAGCAAACCTCTTTCCACAAACACTGCATCGATACCTGTCTGTGTGGGCTGGCAGGTGGAGTTTCAAATACTTCAACTGGGTGAAATGTTTGTTGCAGATACCACAGGCAAACTCTTCAGTGCCATTTGGACCCTCAACAATTTTAGTTCTCTGCTCTAGTTCTTCTAGTTCAGGGTCATCCCCTCGACGTCGTTTTTTGCGTCTCTGCCGCAATGGTTGAGACTGCCTATCATTCTCACTGTCCTCCCCTTCCTCTCCTGTTTCAGCATTGCTGGTATACATGCTAGATCTGTTTCCAGACCTTTTAATTGTTGCTCTGTACTCATCTGAATCACCATCTTCCTCCATACTCCTGTCCTCATACAAATCTGCCGCCACCATGGCTATGGGATCTGGGACTTTATCGGCTGATATGGCAGCATTAACTAGAGCTGTAAGGGCATCTGATCCATCCAGATCAGCTATGGTGTTCTTTCTTTCATGCTGTGGAACCCCAACAACCTCTTCTCTTGTTCCTACCTCCACTTCGCTCTCCTTGGGAGCTGTGCCATCTAGCTTGGTGATGATCACTTCCCCTCCATCTTTCGTTTCCACTGATATTTCTGTGGTACCCTCTTTTACCACTTTCTCTGCATCGGAACTTTTACTGCTCTTTTCTGCTGCGGGGGCATCATTTGACATTTCTGATACAGGAGAAACTGAGGCAGTGTCAATAGAAGCTTCAACTACCGAGGAGGAAATCTCATAAGCAGTGGTGGTGTCACCTTTAGTAATGACAATGTATTTCTTTGGTGACTCCGTCACAGTCTGGGCCTTCTCAGCAGGCATCTCACTGGTCTTTGAGACCTCTTCCTTTGGCTTTTCCTTCAGCAAAACAGGTCTCTCAAAATTCAGCTTTGTTTTAACAGAATCGACCACACCAACTTTTTTCACGGCAGGAGTGCTACCGCTTGAGCCAGGGGACTGACTTTTGGGCTCTGCCATGTTGGTGTAACTCCTCTTCTTTGTAGCTGGAGACGTGATTTCATCCAGAGCGGCTTTTCGCAGGGAGGCCGCCATGGCCACCCCAAACCTCTTTCGGACTGGTTTTACCCCATCTTCATCCTCTTCTGAATCTCCCTGTGGGGTCTCCTCATCAGATGACTCTTCCCCTGGATACTTTAGCCATTTCCCCAGTTTCCCAAGCCCCCTCAGTGCACGACTACTGCGTCTCGGGCGGCGAGATGACCCATCTGTTTGAGAAGTTTCTATGCTGTCAGCTCTCTCAGGGGATTTCTGTTGTGTGTTGGCAACTGGCATTTCTTCCTCAGTTTCAACCTTGGCCACCTTCCGAGGTCTTCCTCGCTTCTTTTTCACCACAGCAGGAGTGTCTACATTAACCTCCGCCTTTCCTTCACTATCAGCAGCAGGTACTTCTTTTGTTCCAGAGGATTCCACACTGGTGCTTTCATTTCCTACTGGTGAAGACTCTTGGTTATCGTCCTGTGAAGCATCTGCTTCACCATCTTGAGCTTCTTCAGTGATATTTAACTCTCCTTGCTCTTCCACGCCATCGGAGACAGTTCTCTGCTTCTTCGCACTTGGCTCATCATCTGTTTCACTTTCTGTCACCAAAGGGGTACGTCGGGGCCTTCCAGGTCCCCTTCCTGTGCCACCCCTGAAAAGTCTGCCTCCCCTCGGTCGACCCCTACCCCTTCCTCTCCCTCTCGGCCTCCCCCTGCCACGTGAGGAACTCTTCATGTCCCCAATTTTCAAAGGGACTGGCCTCCTGCCTCTTCGTGGTGGACCTTCGTTGTAATTGTAGACTGGGAAGAGATGATCTCGAATGTGTTTGGCAAAGAGAAACTGGGAGGTGAATTTTTCACCGCAGTGTTTGCAAGTGAAGTCTCCCTCCACATCATCTGGATGCTGCTCAATAAAATCTCTGCTGTCTTCATCTCTAGAATCCTCCCCTTCCATTCTCTCATCTCCACCTTCCTCTTCATCAGCTCCATCTGCCTCAGAGAAGAGTGTCTCACCAAGCATTGCTGAGAAAGATAAGTCACAAAGACTTACAATCAAGGTTACAACAAGGATGCCACCGATTTCATGAAATTCTCTAAACTTCCTACGGTTTCCCAAAAGTTATATCATGTAGTTATTAAAATCCAAACTACTACCACATAAATATGTGACTTTGTAAAGTCAGAGGAAACTGTAAGTCCAGAACAAGTATCTAAAAAATATGATAGACATACAATGAATGAAAACATTTTCCGATTAGTTTTCCTATTGAACTAGCCCTTAGCCTAATCCTAAAAGCTATCTTTAAAAGACAAGATTCTCTGAATCCAGAGAAATCTCTGAGAAGTGGCAAATCTATCAAAATAAATTTGACATCTTTGAATGGTATGGCAAACAATATCAGTGTTGCTTTAAAGCTATGGAGATCATGTGTTGACCACGAAAACTGACCAAAAAAATCATTGAAATGCTGTGGCAAATACAGAAGATGAAGCTTACTGAAAAACAGGTGGAACATCAGTTCTACCACAGCCAGTTTCATTCTACACTGCTAAAAATCATATGTATACTTACACTTAGTCTTTCCATCAGGGGTTAGAGACTTCTTCAGTTTCTTAGCATACTGCGGGGCGTACCATACTTTGAGCTCATCCCCAACGGCCAAATCTCGGGTTGTGTTGAAGTAAATGTTGATCCCCAGCTGGTAAGCCATGCAGTTCTGTTCTTCCTCTGTCTTTGCAACTTGCACCAAGGCCATCCAGTTACAGTGAGCCTCACTACTGGCATCCAGGCTGATGAAACTACCATCCTTAGACAGGATCTGAAGCACAACATTGGATAAAATAATAATAAGGTGATCTTCCACTCTTCCATGGCAGGCAATCATACATTACTGTGATGTGCACTGCCCTATTCTAGGTTAGTACATATTACACACAATTACACATTTTAAGTTTATATCGTTAAAAAAAAAGCCTCAACAAAACTGAACGGGTAATTTACTGTAGAGTTTAGAAAAGAACCTACTGACAGCAAAAATCAAATTACACCAACTACTGATGAAAGTGACTCAAACAATGAAATCTATTCTTACTTTCAAGACAAACAAATCATCTCTGTCTATATCATGCATAGTTTTCTTGGCCTCAAACGGGCCAAGCTGGGTTTTGTTTGAAATAGGTTCCAAGGCTAGAATTCCAACTCCGCCATCAGGAAGTTCCACAGGATTTAGGTAATGTGGCACTGTGAGTCGAGCCCTGCAAACAAATTTATAACCAAAACAAAATATAAAAAAACTTGTCAAGTGCTGAATTCAGATCATAAGAAAACACATCACTGCCTCAGTGCAATTTTTTATAACCAACAAGTTTCAAATTTTACAGGAAAATGTAACAATTGTTTCATTTCTCAATGTGTGGCCACATACGTGCCGAAGTCAAAACTCTGTACAACCGCAAAATTATTTAGCATGCAATATTTCAATGTGGCACAATATGCATATGTAAAAACTACATAAAATCCTGCAAAAATAATGACAGTTGAAAAAAATATGTTACTGCATCAAAGTGATGACAGTGGAATTTTTCTGCAACTGTTTTTGACCTTTGTCTGTGGACAAGTAAACAGGAGGAGAGGATGGCAAAGCTATGTCTTTTTTAAGAAAAATTAAATGGGGCTATGCGAAAGACTCAATATTCAGTTTCCACTGATAGTTTTGAGATTCGGGATACAACAAAACACATCTACTACCTCAAAATTTCAAAGGCTGGTCTTGGAGGTTTAAGATTTTTGAAACTAAGAAGTGATGAAGATGAAGATGGTTAATGAAAAATATCAAAGACGTCTTCATATGCAGTAAACATTTCCTCAAACTTATCCAAAGATGCTTAGAGAGATACTACAAGTAGTGTGTATACCCTAAACATGAAACACAAACTGAAACTTAAAAATGGTTATTATCTTACTTTAAACATACCTGGAAATCTGTGGAATAAACTTGGAGCTTGACAGCCCCAGTTCCGGGCACTCCTCTGTTGGGTGTCCTTTGCCACAGACATCACACTCCACTTCTCCTGTGAAGGATACAGGATAGCACTTGAAATTCTGCGATACTTCAAACAAAAGGGTCACATCAACAGAGTAAAAAGCCTAAAACTTAACCAAATGATGGAAGATTATCAGGAGAGGATCATCATCTGCTTGAATTAAACAAAAAAAAAAGTCAAAAAAAAAAGTTCAGATGCTGTGACAATTTCTCAGATGCTAGTGTATGCACCTCTGCTCAAACCTACAGATCATATGATATCAACAGGAGCAGTTTTACTAGGATTTTAAAATAACATAGCAGGTATCCAGATCTCATTCAGTTTAAGTCATGAGAGGAAAGGTACTGAAATAAAACCAGAAATTCGGGAACTCCCTGATGTCTGATTTTAGTGAAATTTTCAAATTACAGAGTCTTTGCATGGTGGACCACCTGTCCTGTTGTCACTTGTTTCACACTGAAGTGATGAGGTGTTTGCCACCAAATCAAATGGCATCGGCCTAAGTGACACTAATTTCAGAATACAATCTGATGCTCAGTAATTCAAACTACGTGCAGGAATTTAAGGTTGGTGATCTTTTCATGCAGAAAAGAAAAAATAAAACAAAAAAAAAGTTCCAAAGTTTGCTTCGTTTGTAATTAAATAATCTACAAATGTTTTAACCACAACATGGCAACTGCCCTGACCATTAAGAATTTCAATTCTACTTTGTTACTGCCTACCAACAACATAAACTAAATCTAGTATTCATGATTCATGAGGATACTGTACATAACACATTGCCAGAGTGGCTTTAAAGTAATAAAGCTGAATCAGATTAAGAGCAACCAAGTATGGGGTCAATGAATAATAACACAGTAAACTTGTAAATAAACTTGACTAGTCTTAGCAATGTCCAGTGAACAACACACTGATGGTGCTTCACTTTAAATTTAAATGTACAAACTGAACCAATAAAATCAATGAACATGGTACCAACCATTGTCTTTAGATTTATCTTTCTCCATCATCTGCTTCTCTCAGCTCACTATTCATCAATGAGCTTGGATCGTATCCTGCAACAGGAAATATACAGAATGTCAAAACATTTAAGTGCCACCAAGAGAAAAACAATACAATCTGTTGTGAAAAATATTATTCATACTTTTAATTTCTGTCAGGCAATTCTACCTCTTACTTTTTAAGAAAAAAAATTGCAAAATTTATGATAGGCCTTGTCATTTAATAACCTCGCTGTTTGAATACTGACCTACCGTACACAGCTGCCAACCTCCAAAACTGGATTTTCATATTTCCAGGCATCAAAAATTCATATTCTGACCCTAATTTTCATACTCACACCGGTGCAGAAAAATAATCTCGCGAAATGTAAATGAATATCTCCTTATTTAGCTGTTTAGTCATACTTTCAGACTTGTAGATAGCTACTGTTTCCATATCACACTAAAAAGCTTTTCTTCAGCTTTAAACTGAGGTTATGGGAGTCACTCACTGTGGTAAAATAATAACTTGACTATCAACAGCTCTTTCCAAATCCTTTTCATATTCCTGTAATCTAGCTATTTTGATTAGGTGAATTCTTGCTTTTAACTAAAAAAAATCCCCCTTCCTATAAAATTAAAAAAAACAACAAAAAAACTTATAAAATATGTAAGATACTGGCAATAATAACACAAGAACGCCCTCATTTTGTAAGACAAGTTTATACAAAAGAAACTTGTTCATCACATAATTGCTGCTAAGCTTGAAAATCAAGACCATCAGAGGACAGACTGTAGCACTTTACCATGCCCACTAGGAAAATTAAATCATTTATATCCTGCTAAAATTTTGATGTCACGAGAGACTTTGAACTGCATTAAAATAGCAGTAATTGTACCCAAGTGTAAAATGCTCAAATTCATGTCTTAAATTGCTCTCAGTCTCAGATTTAAGCATGTCATCTGCTGGTAGAGCAGGAAAGAGAAATCCATCTAGTCTAGAGCTAGCCCTAAACTTTCCAAACTGGAGCTTTGAAAGCGGCTCTGTCAGGCCTACTAGATCTAGTCTAGTAATACAGTAATTTGAGTAAAGGTCATTAACCTTGGCCCTATTATAGTAGTACACTATGCTCATCCCACATGTAGGTCATCTAATGCCCTGAGGGCCTACAGTATATACTAACAGACCAAAATGAAACAGCCTACACAGGTAATGTGTAGGCACTCTGGGTATGGCACAATTTCGTTTGTCAATGCATACGCATGAGGGGATTCGTCCGGCATCAAAGTAAAGCCCCAAACGCCGCAAAGTTATCTGGAGATGGGTTGAACAATAGCATAAAGCCTCCTGTGATGACTGGTATCTTTGTAGTTTGTAAGAGACTTTAAGTTTCAACTAAACTTCTTCTGGATCTAACAATTTTGGTATGCGGCCGGCAAATAGGCCTAGCATATACGCCAAACGGCGAAAGCGAAACTAAGAAACGCGCGTCAGCATCGATACTGCTGTGTACTCTACGGCAAAACAGAATGCCAGTATGTTGTATACTGTTCTGTTTCATTCGTTTGTTGTGAGACTCGAGTACTTGTACTCATGACTAAACCAGCTCATTTTGATGATTTTCAGTACAAGAAAGCTCTTTAAGCACCCGACTTCGTTGCGGGAGGCATTCACGGTATTCTTTTTCATACTGACAGTCGATTTTCGTATTTTTAAGAGTACGATTCGTATTTTCGTACTGAGGTCAGATTTTCGTATGAAATACGAAAATTTCGTACTGGTTGGCAGCTCTGCCTACCTGATATCTGGCTACTAATTTTGATTTTAATGTGTTCCTTTTGTAGGTTTCATTTCAAGGTTCCAAATAACCTCTCTATTTCTTTCAGATGGGTTTATTGTGCTAAGTCTGGGAACTTCCAACTCTCAAGTCCTCGTTCCATTTTTCTACTATTGGATTGTGTGTTCAACTCAAGGGCTGCTGCTTAAGTGCTTTAAATTATTTTAAGAAATCTGCTACTTTGGCACAGTTGTAAGTAAAGTAGGGGACAGCTGCCTCATGACCAATTTCTTCACCCACAGGCACAGTTGGGGGGNGGGGGGGGGGGGGTTGGGGGATGGGAATTTATGACACTATTATTAGAAACCTTCTGTCACTGTCAGCAGTGCAGTGTTATATAATGTCACAGGGACGAGGGTCATAACTTCCTGCAACATGAATGACGATGGAGGATGTCTGGGGCACTTGTGTTATTGTTGCCTGCTTGATTTAGACTAAAGACTAGAGACTTTTTAAAGATTTGGGCAGGTCACTCTTGATTTGGCCTAATTGTGATCAATAATCTGCTTCCTCCAGATCTAGATACGTAGCTATAGCAAACTAGCATTTAAGTTAAGTCTTGGGCTTGGTTAGTCTAGGCCTAGACATAGTCTGGCATAGACATAGGCTAGTCATCACGACTACGTGAACGACCAACCGGTGCCTTCCATCTCCTTCCTCGCCTCAGGCCTTCAGCAAGATATTCGACGGCATACACATAGACCATGGCCTTGAGCACCAATAATGGCGTTGCTTTGGCTTTGTCGATTACAACCACACGACTATCACAGTTTCGTTTAATGACGGCATAACCGCTTGTGTGAATTCAGTCGAACTGACTTCGAACCCTTTCGTTTCAATAAAAACAAAACTTGCGGTTTTGGCCCGGTTAAATTCTTACATTTGCTCAAATTTGATTGAACAACCCAACGGGCAAAAATGGTGGAAACGAAAGCAGCTTGGAAGGGGAATAATTTATGATTCCCTCCTCACGTGCTGTGTAAAAAGCCACTGATGAAGTAAAATGGATACTTACGTTCCGAGCCTTTTTACACTCAGTCTTGTCGGCTTCAGGTGTCCACACAAAGCCTAATAGGGCGAATTTATTTCCTAAATTTCGTTTTTCCCTTGAAACGAAATTCGTTATCAAGGTCGGCAAAACATGGACGCGTTTTTAGATTTTGACTAAATGCGCATGCGCAAAGTTTGATGATGGTCTAAGCTACGTCATTTTTCTCGCGTGTTGACTGAGGCCTTCGTAATGATACCGAAGGGCGGGCAGGGGAAGGAATGGGGAATATTCTGCACCATGAAACCGCACGGACAATCCGCCAATATAAAGTGTCTCGACTACACCATTATATTATATCCAGTTTTCGCAAACACCCATTATTTATACTAGGCTTAAGCCCACTGTTCACAGTTATTCAGAAAGATTGGTCTGAAATCTGAAAATCGAAAATGCATATTAATGTTAATTTTGTAAATCATGCGCTTGGGGTCCCTGCTTTCAAATAATGCAAAGGGGAGAGGGCCGGGCAGATTCACTGAGTCTGCATCAAAAACAATAAACACTCGTAAAACCCGTTTGAAAAAAAAAAGTCTACAAACGAATTAGTTCCTTCGGATGAGCTTACAAAGGCCTGTTAGTGTTAGGTTGATCTCACATCTGTTTACACTACACACACCATCATGGCTAGTCAACTTCGTTCAAGGTGATAGCAGAATATAACAATATGCAAGCCATAGACTTATACATGAAAGCCATATCCTCCCTCAAACCACCATCAATGTCGCTCCTAATTGGTACTGTACATGTTTTTAGTTTCCACATTTTAATTAACAGTAGGCCTACACCATGATCATGGTTTCCAATAGTCTTGTCATAAATTTCATCTTCCACCGTCTTTTGTGCTATCTGGATTAAAAAAAAAAAATACAATCTTTTCTTGCTTCTAGGGAAAGAACTGGCTTTCCCAAGGTTATCAGTCATGAAAAAAATAAAAACCCAACTCACAGATTACTTCATAAGGTCTTGTGTATAACAGTACCGTATAATTTATCCCCATCCACAAATTGCTAATATTGAGGCAACCATTAAGATAAAGACAATAATGCTCTTCTTTTAAAGATACCAAAGAAGACAGAAAATGCACCGTAAATTTAGTAGGAGAATTATTTTGGTATAGTAGATCTATCTCTACTAATCGCAGGGAACAGACTACATTGTGTCCCATGGGCTGAAAAGTCAGAAGTGGGAAAAATATAAATAAGTTTCGGTTTTCACTAAATCAGATAACGAAACATGTGGTTTGTGCTACATGATCAGTTATTTGAACCGCTTCATATTTCAGAATCACACTAAACTGGGTGGATACGAGTTTTCTGGGCCCAGTCCCTTTTGACAGTACTTGCACTTTCCCACAATATTGGTTTGTAGGCGTAAATTGGTCAAGCCAAAGGTTATTGCCAAGTTAGCTAAAATTTAATATGGCTTTTATTATTGTTTTATCTTGAATGTGCTTAGAAACTGGTATTTCAAAATTTATTGTTCATAATTATTTCAGGAGATTCCAACCCGAAACTCTCGGTATAGCTTAGTGATGTATAATATGTAACCTTGTAAAATATCTAAGCTGTAAGCCGTCATATTTGCAGAACTCTGGCAAGAAGTAGGTCATCGTATGACAGAGGGCGATTACACATTTACTATCTAAACTCGACTATGGATGACTAAATCTGAATGCTGAATTACTGTATGATCTCCCCCCCCCCCCCCCC
>JAWQUT010000091.1:1006088-1017568 GCA_033807755.1 Ellobium chinense | reverse complement strand
CCCTCCTTTTTCCCCCTTGCCTTCGGAGTAGGGGCGGAGAAGCTGCACAGCCTAGTCAGGGACGAAACTTTATAAAGTCATACTCATAGACTATATACTTCAATCCAAACTGATCACTTCTCTAACACATTCTGCAAAATATATATGCTCCGATTTTTACGAAATCTCCAAGCAACAGTACAAGCGCTATGAAAACTAAACAGTCAACATTGTAAACAATTTGTTATTGTCCACTAACCGCTAATCGCTCGCTCCATCCCATTCCACTTTCCAATAAACTTTTAATTTAAAAAAAAAAAAGAAGAAAGAGTGCGGGGAGCTTCTTGTTCTTCTGGAATGGAGTGGTTATAAGGTGAGAGACAGACAGGGGGGGTGGGGACGGGAGTTACTGTTAATTTACGGTATGGGTTTTGCAGGATGTATTGATTAATAAGTTGGAAGGATAAGTGTAAATGCAGCCGTTTTTTCAAGAAGTTACTCAGCAACGACACCGTGCATAAAAGGAAATTGATAAGATTATGCATGTTTATACGGTAAATGCAGGTAGGACTCCATACTTAGAATCACAAGTATGGAGTCCTACAGCTAACATAGACAGGCTAGGAAAGGTTACGAGCAAATGATTATGGTGACATTTCAATACTGGTCATTTGTGATACTTGAATATTTTTTTGCTGTAGGAGTTGAGAATAAACTTATTTCTGTACACTGCAAAGGGGTTTTATGGACGAATGGCTGGTGATTATAGATAAATTGAATTTTTGTTAGGTAAATTGTTTTTATGGAGAAAAATTGTTATTTAATCACGATTATTTCAGATTTTTCCTCGTATATATAAGTTTGTATTATATATAAAGCTTCATCTTTCATATTATGCCAAAGCTTGATAGGGTCAAAACTGACTATGGAATATGACTGGCTGCAATACATTATTTTATCTGACTCCTTTCAACTCTCTTCCCTCTCTGTTTCTCTTTCTCACTTCCCTCCCTTCTTTTTATCTCCATCATTTTGTTTTCTTTTCCTTCATCGTGGGGTCCTTTACAAGCACCGGGTCCTGGGCACATGCCCACCATGTCTATGCCTAAGCCTAACACCGCCACTGACTATTGTAATACCAGTTGAAGTAGTGCCTTTACTATCGATTTGTAAACAAGAGTCTGATTAGTATCGATACTGTCCAGATACTGACCAACATTTGTGATAAGAACCTCTGGCCAGCTAGTCTAGTTTATGTAAAACCAGAGCAATCCTGCCGTACGTGTGGTGTCCCATATAAGTGAAACGCATTTTCATCAGTGACGCAGATGTTCCTTTGAAATTTGGCTTACACTTTAGATTGCCCTACGAAAGGTAATTTTTTTTCGTTATGTTGTGATTGCGTAGGAGATGAAAATCTAAATGTTGAAAGCGAAACAAAAGAAATAAAACGATCAGCTGATTGTGCAGCTGTGGTCTGCTGTTTTCTACTTTCGCTTTCACAAGTTGGGGATGTAGCTGAAAATTGTGAATACGACTAGACTAGTCTATACTTTTCTTGAACAGCAGAGTCATGGTCAGTAGTATCTTAACCATGTTGCTATTATTTCGAATTAGTCTAGTATGGTTGAGCTTCACTAGCTCCTCTTTATTTTGTTTCAGGACGTTGTTGTTAGTGTTACTGCCCTTAAATTTAAAATTAATGAAGACCATAACTTCTCTGTGTCTCTAGAAACTGAATTTTTCCAGTCTGAACTACATCAAAAACTTGCCTGAGACCTAAAGGTCCAGCTTGGGCATGGATAGTCATGTGACTAGATGTAGGCCTAGTAGACAGACAGGGAATAAACAAGGAATGGGATTGATGCAGTGACTTATCTAAGACTAGGCTTAAATGAAGTGTATTGATGCAAGACTACCCAAGAGCAGTTTTGTCCTTAGAGATAGCCACACTGGAAAATGTTTTAAAAACTGGGGAAAAGACTGTGAAGTTACTAGACTATACCCAGAGAAGGGAAGAGCATGGAAGATTGAAGTTGGCAAGTTTTTCTTATTTTTTGTCTGAAGAGGAAAATAAAAAGAGTTAGTGTGAAACCAAATAAACTCAGGGCTCTTGAAAATTGCTGTTATGGAAAACAGTGATTTCTCGAAATGGTGGACATGTAACATGTAAGTACAATGACAAGGACTCTAGAAGTGTTAATCTAGAATAAACATACCTTATAGCAAACACCCCCAGTTCAGCAAACTCCAATCCTAAATATTTCTGTCAAGTGTCATCTTGACTGTTTAAATGCTCAAGCCAAATAACATCATTTGCCATCATACTTGCATGGTTGAATTTCATCATGGCATTTGCAGTGTTTTCTCTGGGTCATATGAATTAGGGGACTGTAAATTTTGAGGCATTTTAAGTTTTCCTCAAGTAATGCAAATTTTATAGTGCAAAGAAGGGGAGGTCGGACATGCCTGCTAAGCTGGGGGAATCTTTGCTCTGAGGTACATTTATTCTTAATGGTCATTAAGCCTTTTGTTTTCCTAAAGAAGAAGCATAGACCTAGCAAATGACTGGCAATGAATGCATGCACTGGAATTTTGTTCTTGTTAAGAGTATCCTCAGGTCATAGATGATAGAGACATTGAATTAAAGCAGAATGGGCTACATTGGGCTGTGCGTGGGCATGATAATATGATTCTGTTTCCATTAATAGGAGTAAAATGAGAGAAATACTGAACTGTTGAACCCCTGTTCGTTGAAACAATTGCATGATCATTGTAGAAATTGTTTTTCGGTGACGATTTAATGCTTTTAATGGAGTTGGATATGGTTTCTTGTGATGATCTATCTTTTATGAGCCTTGCGTGATGGTTTTTCTTACATGTGTATGAGAACATAAATCTAGGGTAATCTGGGGTGAAAGTACAACACTGTCCAAAATGGCAACTCGGTTCAGTCGCAATAGAAATAAAAGAGACCACAATCAGATATGAACTGCACATCTTGTTAATAACGTAAAATACCATAACACCAGAATATACCATATGCGCCCATGCCTGCCCCTGCCATAGTGCTCCTTAAGACGTCTGACTGAAACCAGGAGTCCAGGCATATTTTCTTTTCATTATCATCAAGAAGGAGGAATGTGTGCTCAATGTGATATTATAGTAGAATTCTGTGCTAAACCTTTGCTTAACACCATTCCATGTGTAGCAAACTCTCATTCAGCAGACCCAACTTCTTTGTTTTATTTTATATGGGAACATTATGGATAACACAAAACATCTGTTAACACACTGTTAGCAACCTGGTCTGAAGGGTAAGTATTCAATCAGTTTCACTGTATGTGGAAAGTGTGCCATTAGGCACCAAATATTGTGAAAGATCAACTTTGAGTAGAAAGACTGCATAACCTAACACTAGGAAAGTTTTTTGTCCCAATTGTGGATCAAACCAAGCCTTCTCACTGTGCAAGTTGAATGTGCTACCACTGCACCACAGGGACGCTAACTTCACAGCAGTTTAAATCTTAAATACCTGCTGCATGAATCAGTCTCTAACTTTCATGATCATGGGGATCTAGTGTTCCCCCATGACCTACACTTCCCAGCTATTCACATGAACTTGAAAATAAGGGCTCAGTATTACAATTCAAGATGTAGTTAATGAAGACACCCTTGTGGTCATATGCATAATCCCTGAATTAATTTGCACATTAAATTAATCACGTGAACACGACTAATGATTTTGACTAATGTTTTTGGGGTTCCTAATGCTTACCATAACGGGCTAACTATTGCTAGGATTATGCATATCACTGAATTATCATTTGACAGTAGAATGGGACATGATGCCGGAAGTCCATATTTTAACGAAGGGCAGTAAGCAAAACATGATCCACAGAAGCTGGTGATGTCTCCATTATTTAAAATTTTCATTCTTGATTCAGCAAGTGACAAGGGCAAAGTTCAAATAATATACATACCCAGTCCATTATGAATAAAACAGCATTATATTTCGATTTTAAAAAAAAATTAATAGGGAAGGAGGAGAAGGGTGGGGATGCCATAGCTCTCTAATGAATGCCATTACGAAGTATCCAGTAATATTTCCATCATGACCTTTCATGAACAACGAGTACACCATCAATATTCCATCAGTCATCATCGCACAACCATCATATCAACATCATAATCCTTATCATCATTGAAACTAAGTATGGTTCCACTCAGACTCTATACAAGACATTCTAAAAGATATATAATAAATTATTAAAAATAATCAGTGATAATCCTTATCATCATCGTTGTTTGAAACAATGATAAAGAACTGAAAAGTTCCTTCACACCAGCTTGTAAATTAATTTGAAAATGGTACTACAGTATAATACACTCTTTAATAAGGTTTCACATCTAATACTAATATAAGATCAATATTATGCAAGTTTTCGGCTCAGCAGTGATCCTTCTCAGGGCTAAGATACTGAAGTAGAAAATAGTTTGAGGAACAGAATAGAGAGAGAGAGAGAGAGAAGGGGGATACTCTAAATAACATGTATAGAAAATATTAAGGGAGTAAGAAATGGGCAAGCAATAAAAGAATTAAGTCACTGCTAATAGGCAGTAATGAAAACTCTCCCACCTCCCCTTCGCTCTCGGCCCCATCATCACCACCATAAAAGTAAGGCCATCTATTCTTTTACTGTATGTATGTTCATTTGTACTTACGAGTGTCTGAGCTTAATAATAAAGTTATTGTTATCATAAACTCCACCACTATGGGCATTTTTGGTGGTCAGGGTTTTTGGTGGTCAGGATACTTTTTTTTTTTTTTCATGACCGTCAGTATAATAATTGTTTGAGAACAGCTTTTTAAATTCCGAATTCCGAAACCAGCTTAATATTGTGACAGCAACGACCCATTGTGATTTACCCATACATCCATTTTGACTCGGTGAATGTCAACTAACTTCAGTTTGATTACCTAAACAAAGTCTACATTCCTTTACATTACCTTGTGATAGACCATACATGTTAGACCATCTTCTTTGTTGTAAACATGACCTAGATTACAATTTGGGGTTTGTCCTGTTTAGAAACAGTACCATAGTGGAAGTCGACTTACTAACCTAACCTACTTTCCACAGTTCAATCGATAAGGTTCAGAATCTCAATGGGCTGTGGCAGAGGACGAATCTGCTTGTCACAGTACACTTGTGTTTGTTATGCCCCCTATAAGGAATTTTTTTCTTTCAGTGAAGCCGGAATAGGAGAAGACATGTAGTCTAGATAATACTGAAAATATAATGACTAGGCCACAGTGGAATCTCGATATAAAGTAATGCCTTAGAGCATGGAAATAGTATACTGTACTTATTATTGACTTTTGAGGTGTACTTAATACGTATCAGCATCCACCTGAATAAAAATATGATGGAATAATAATGAATCCATGTGCGTGAAATTTGTATCTAATGACACGAATATACTTATTAATGAGTATTTGATATTGAGTTCCCTCTTAGTTCTTTATGTTACTCATTCATTGTAAAAAAAAAAAAAGCCACAGTGCGGATCGAACATCAAATCCTGGGTTCTTTGAAGCCCAGTGTTCTGACCATTGAATTGTTGAGCCGCTGGCGTATAAGGCTTTAACAAACAAGTCTCTATTGCCTGACGAATTACTGTATATATAGAGAGTATCGTCATAGCTACTATTTTCATGGGTTCCTGTCACGATGTACTTTAGACAGCACAAATAAAACCAATATGGATACTGTCCTTAATATACTATTAACACCATGTCTTATGTCACATGAGCACAAATTCACAACCCAGATTGCCATTACAGGAGCTGAGGTCATTAATAACATGGGTAAATGAATTTTAATAGATAGGCTATCGATGAAACGTTTACCATTATTCCAATAGGGCAACCGCTATAAGAGGTATGAAATAAAACGGAAGAACTAATGGACACATGTCACCAGAACTAAATTAATGTGTGGGATTGGGAATGCTTTTTTTTTTTTTTATTTGGTAGGAGGCGGGGAGAGGAGGGAAGGAGGGGGCATAGAGAAGTGAAGTAAGTACGTCCATCTTTCCCCACCCTGCCTTCATGTTATAAGTAACTCCACAACAGCATGGAAGAAGTTACGATCAAATGAGAGTTGCGATCGAACTGTGCGATAAAGTGGCAGTGATTACCTCTCGCTTTAATTGTATCGTTGCCTTCAAATATAAATCCAGACTTTGAATGCGGGTTCTGATTAAGAAGCGGCTGTCACCACAATTTACAAGCCGTCCCCCTCTCTGTAAATCTATTGCTTAACCCCCCTCACCCTCCTTTTTTTTTTCATTTACATGTTACAGATGTCCTGGTTCTATATTGTTTAATGTTTTATGACCGGCCAGACATGCATTTGAATCCTGTTTCAAAAGGCGGGCGCAGGAATGTTGTCGGGCGCANGGGGGGGGGGGGGGGGGGGGGGGGTAGGGGGGGTGAGGATATTGTCGGTGTTGGTGACTCACCTGCACCTAGCTGCAGTATGGCACATTCAGGTCTTTGACACCTGTTGTTTTTTGTTCTTTTGGCCCTATTTACATTTTGTGTTATTCTATATCATTATACCACTGTGATTTCGGGAAATTTCTTCCATGGAGGTTAAAGCACTTCTTTTGCCCGATCTTTCAACGGGGAAAAAAGGGGGGTCAACGCCCAAAATTTTTCACAAATGTCTTTTGAAAAAAATCACCCCAAATTCTGATTTGGTCCCCAATTTTTCATTTGGCTGGTTTTGACCGCGTGCGAATACATAGGCCTACACATTTTATTTTTTTATCTGGACGGCTCAAATTGTACCTGAAACTTTAAAATTGGATGCTTTATTTAGATCACAGGTCATTTTACACATTTCTACACCCTAACACTGACTGGCAGGACCCCCCAAAAAGGGGGATTTTATATACAGTTATTAGCGGATTCATTCGATTGTACACAATGAGTGATTTGCCCCTCTAATTGGTGTCACAAACCTTCATGACGGCGAGATCTAAGAGGGATAATCTCAGTTCAGACCCCTATTCTGTCAGTAGAAATGAGCAGTCCTGTCTGTAGAGAAAGAAAAAAAAGTTGACCGCGGCTGGTGAGGCTAAAACTTTCGATTTAAAAAAAAAAAAAAGTTATCGCGACCAAGAATTAATGGTTTTCTCTAACAACAGCACCGATTTAGTCGATATATCGATCTAGTCTATGACTAAATGAACGGTATCATTATCGTTGCGGTGCTGTCCTTCGAGATAGCCGAATATATACGGTTGTTACATAGGAAGACAAAAGCAGCATGAACATAAAACGGGATCAACCGAAACCGAATGCAAGGCGGTGGTGGGATCATGATTGGAAAGTGTTGGGAAAGTGATCATGACATGTTACATTTAAAAAAAGTCCCGGTGTACCGTGATCAGATTACCCCCCTCAATTATTACCCCCCGGTAATCTGATACCGGTATCAAGCTACCCCCCGGTAATCTGATACCGGTATCAGATTACCCCGGCATGCCGNTACCGGGGGGGGGTAATAATTGAGGGGGGGGGGTAATCTGATCACGGTACACCGGTAAACGATATGGGATAGGACTAGGAGTCCTGCCTGATGACACAGTAGTGGTTGCAGTGGGGCCGTCGCATAACACACAGTGATAACACACACCATAGTTTGCTTGTTTGTTTGTGTTGGGTTTTAACGTACTTTTTTTAAGCGGAGTTATGGCTATACCTGAGACAAGACGTGAATCTCCGTCAGACTAGGTTATTGGCACCTACAGTATTACCTTTTTTCTTTGTTCGGCCCAATAGATTAAATGCGTTATTCACAAGTTCTGCTGTGTTTTCGGATTTATTTTTCACATGGAGATTAAAGTACCTCTTTAACCTGATCTTTTAAGGGGAAGAAAAAAGGAAAAGAAGGGCGGGGTTGNGGGGGGGGGGGGATAGCGCCCAGAAGTTTTCACAGATCTCTTTCAAAGCTAGTCATCTTGCTTTCTGGTTTGGTCCCCAATTTTTTATTGGCCTGGTTTTGGCCGCCCTCTAAATACAATTGAAGAGCGTTTTTCCAGAATGCCCCAAGTCCAATTTACATTTTTTGTCAGTAGAAACAAATTTTATGTGAAAGACAGATGGAATTAAATATCAAATTCCTCTCTCCACATAAAGTAAGAGTATTTTAAGAGTAACTTTAGGGACATGTTAAATGAAATCTTTGTAAACTCATACATTAAATAATGTTGTTGACAAATTGTGCGATTCTGCAAAACGCTCCAAGTCCATGGACTTAGCTCCTTCTGAAACATTGACATTACTGAGGAAAATCTTTTGTTCACTGATGGCATTGTCTTGTAATAAAATATATTTGAAATTGAATTAATTGATTGATGTGTGCATATGTGTGAGAGAGAGTGTGTGTGTGAATGGGAGAGCGTGAGAGAGAAATAGTGTGTGTATGGATCTACTACATTTAGATTTTTTAAAAATGTACAAATAACAATTACAAAAAAAAAAAAAATTAAAACTTGTGCAGTAATTGTTGAAAACAGACAGACAGGTTCTATTCAACAAAATGTCAGGTTTTAGTTATAATAAAAAATAAGTGATCTTTTAAAAGAAACCAAGTCCTGTAAAGATGGGCGAACCAGATGCAAGTAGTCGCCCTCTTTATATTCAAAATAAATTTAAATATCTGCTTTCTGAGATAAACATACCATGTCTGTCAATTATTTTCTTAAATTCAGAGTATTCCAAGCCTCAAAAATTAATTAACATCCTCACTACAAGAAGATTCTATAGTTAAACTCTTGACTCGATATCAACCTTTAACGTCCGAGGAAGTGACCGACACGGTTCATGCGCTAGGACTAATCGCGTTTTGGAAAGCCAGAGAGCGTGGACTTAACCCCTTTAGAAAAAACAGCAATATTTTACTAGCTTGGTTAATGTGGACTAAGCTGATTTTGAAGCATCAGCAAATCACAGGATGAAAAGAGAGCAGGAATGCCTTGGTGTGAAACACTTAGCTAAATTTTCAACGAAAGTGGACTTAGTGACTTTTGGAAAAACGCTCTTCAATTATGCATAACACACTTTATCGTTGTAATTATGAGGCTCAAAATGTACCTGAAACTTTAAAATCAGATGCTTTATCTGGATCACAGGTCTTTTTACATATATCTACACCCTGAGATTGGCTGGCAGGGCCCTCACAAAAGATGATTTTATTATATTGGCGGAATTAAGGAGGTTCTATACAACCAGTGATTTGGCTGTTTATAGGTACTTGAAACCACCACCGACAGCAAGACCATTTTAACCGCGCGAAAAACATCGAAGAAGAAACTTACTACCACTAGCAAGATTCGAACACTAGGCCTTTCTCTCCAGTCAGAACAAATTCAACCTCATAAATCTTGCTAATCTTTGTAAGACCATCTTGAAGTCTTGATGTTTTGATTATATTATTGCGTGACATTTCTTCCATCAATCCTAAATATCGACGATCTTCGCATATAAGGACCAGGCTGCTTCACGTCATATTTGAACTTGGCCGGTCCTAGGCCTATACGATGACCGACGACGATATTATATATATAGAACGTTATCACCACACGAACTGGAAAATATTGCTGTATCGGATTTTGCATCTTTTCTCTATATGTTTACTGAATGTAATACAATGTTCGATTACCCATATGTTATCATGATTGCAACCTGGGTTCAAATGAATAAATTCAAATTGAATCGTACCATGCAAGAGACATACAGTACGTTCTACTGCTCGATCGTCCCAACGAGGTGATAACGTGTAGTTTACAGTCAGGAAATGAGTATCACGTGTTGTCTGAATGTGAGGCTTTTAGTGAGCAAAGATTGTTCTATTTAAAGACAGTCTCAGAACACACATAAAGTAAAACTACTTTTTTGATAGCTATGATGTCAACGAACTGAAAAGGTAGCCACTTTAATTACTTTCATATTGAACAAATATGTTTGAACATGTGTTAGCAATATGAGAGAGAGAGAGAGAGAGAGAGAGAGAGAGAGGAGAGAGAGAGAGAGAGAGAGAGAGAGAGAGAGAGAGAGAGAATGTGTGTGTGTCTGTGTTTTGCTGTGTCAGTTATGATAATGTGATTGCCCGTGGCCTGTAATGTAATACATTTGTAATATGTCTGGTAACGTTCACGTACCGCTTTGGCCGGTATGAACTGTGTGAACTGTGTCAATAAATCTTGTCTCATCCAGTTCAATATATGGCCTTGTACTTAGTGTTTTCAGGACATTGAGACGAATTTCTGCACGGTTTGCCTCAAGGTTCAGTGTCTCCTAGTGGGGTTATTTCACCTTTAGTTTTGGGACATTGTTGCCGACTGGCACTAAAAACTCATGGTCACCACTTTATCATGAAACAAAAGATGGCCACAGTCTTTGCACTTACACAGAAACAATGCATATACGCAGCTTCACTTTCCTTTAACCCTTTTTTTAAATAGCCATACGTAATGGCACACAAAAGGCCATGCGGTTTAAAAAAAATTATGAGTGTTTGGGAATAGGTATAGACAGAGGTCGCAGATCCTATGGGAGTCAAACTGGAAATTCTTGGACGGCTTGAAGACAAGCTTCAAACATTTGTATGTCTATCGCTATCTATTCACAGACACGATTTCTATTTTTATTTGATTAATCATACATTTGGGCATCTTTTGTTTTTCTTATGTGTGTCGACAAACGACAGTTCGAAATGACCTGAAACACAGTGATAGGGCTCTCTAAGCATGTGGGCATCTTTTGTTTTTCTTATGTGTGTCGACAAACGACAGTTCGAAATGACCTGAAACACAGTGATAGGGCTCTCTAAGCATGTTTAAAACGCAACTGCGGGTAGCTTTCTGTGTTCCTTTGTTATAGCTATCTATTCAAATGGAGAGTTTTCTTTGCAGGTCAGTATGCGGTGCCCCCAAGACATGTCTATTAGAATATTATTTTTCTTATCACGCCTTGTTCTGATAGGCGGAACGTGTGTCACTGGTGACATATCTGGGATGTCCGTCCTAGTCTGTGTAGGATGTCTTGCAGTGTCTGTAGTTGAGGGCAGTAGTTTAGTGTGACTGATCCTGTTGGCACAGAAGGCATTGTAACACTTGAGGAAATTTCATGAGGAAGTGATTCGACACGCAGTGATACCACGGTAGTTGAATTTGTAGGCTTAGGCTGTATATTTTTTAAAAATGTATTTCTTTATATCACTTAATGTCATTCATTCATTCATTCATTCGTGTGTTTGTTCTTTCTTTTCCTTCGTTCATCCTCATTCATTCATTCATGCATTCATTGATTCATTCATTCATTGATACCTGCTTTAATTTTTATTTCTATTGATTATGTGCGATTTATAGGTACAGACTGGACACAACAGTTGCAGTTCCTAGCTTTCACTAAAAGAACCCCCCCC
>JAWQUT010000091.1:958391-996697 GCA_033807755.1 Ellobium chinense | reverse complement strand
CCTCTCCACAGTAAATGTGCTCAGAATGGGGACTGGCTTGCCTATACTTGCAGCCGTGAGTATTTTCCTGGTCTGTCATGTAGATATTTGTGCTCACTGTCAGTTCTGTCTACTCAGATTCACATTCTGTCATTTGGATCTTTATTTTCCATTGTAACTTGTTACCAAATATGGATAGATGGCTACCAGGCCCACCTAAAAACCTGCATAAAATTATCAAAGAGAAATGCATGAAATATGGATGAACTAGTGCCTCACAAAATAACAGTTGCTAGGAGTTACCCTTAACCCTCAAAGACCCATTGTGCCATATGAGGCACATGAGCTTGGTGTTTCCGTAACAAAACAAGATATGTGGAAATGACTCCTCAACGAACCAGCGTGCAATGGCATATATTACTAAATAACATTTAAGAGTCTATATAGACATTATAAAAGTTAAGCTGAAAAGATGTAAACTACTTACTCAAAACACAAAAGGAACTGGCTTCGTCACTATATTAACTTTTCTACTCTTGGGACTTAGAGGGTTAATTCAGAAAAAATGCACTATTCAGCACTTTGGTGGGCAATTTTACAAAGAAATTTCAGTGAACTTTTGGAGATGAGTTGTGTACTATGATTTCTACATTACAAGCTCTGGGAAAGGAACTGTGTCTTACTGTAAATCTGCTCTTAAACTCTGTCTTGTTTTTTATTGTTATGCTTGCCTACTGTTAAGCTGTTCTTTGTCCTGTCTTGTTTTGTTATACTTACCTCATAAGCCAGACATGGTGTTTGCATAAGCAAATTACATATATTTGTCATCCCGGTGCGAGGTTTTGTTTTGGTTTGAGTATGGGTCTGATGTGATAAGACTTCTCCTTGCTGTGATAATATGCCTGTGTTTCCTTCACCAGGGTTAAAGCATGTCCATAAACGTCCTTTATGGTCCTTGCAGATATCAAAGTCCTTATCAAGTGCTTAATTTTGACAAGAATGGGTCAGGATCATTTAGAAGCTCTTCATGTTTTTGAAGAAAGGATACATGTGTGAGCAGTTGGGAAGTGTGTTAGGGTCACGGGTGAACACTAAGTTCGCACGTGGAAGTTAGGGACCAATTTAGGCAGTAGGTATTTAAGAATTAAATTGTTGTGAAGTTAGCGTCCCTGTTGTGTAGTGGTAGCATGTTCAGTCTTGCAAGCTGAGAGACACTGGTTCGATCCCCGGCAGGGACAGAAATTTTCTAGTGTAGGTTTTTTCGGCCCTTCTTCTCGAAATTGATCATTCACAGTAATTTGGTAAAATCCCTGGTGAGACACTTCCTTAAAATAATATGTAACATCTGAAAAAGTATCAGACTGAGGTCACCTTCCTCCCCCATAACTATAAGAAAAAGTATAATACACTGTATTGCCTTTCCACCCGGTTACACATGGATCATTCTGGTATCAGAAAAGAATGTGCAGAAGTTGCAAGTTTTGTAATTTGCCAGGCACCTGGTGGAATAAACAAAGACATTTCTGGAGAGATTAAGATGGTGTCATCCCAGGAGAGAAGAAAAAACAGTGAGATTTAGGGAGAGAGATATAATATTATTTTTAATGTAAACATTGTTTTACAACACTGAGTGGTTTTGTAAACACTCTTTCACATTGTGACTAGGTGACAAGCATATTAATGAAAAGGATCCTGAAAAGGTCCTTATTATATTTTATGAAAAATCAGTGTGAACCTGGTCTACCCATATTACACAGACAGCTGTGACATTATTTATTAAAATTCAGGTGGAAGCGCAAGAGCCCAAGTGAATCAAAGCAAATGTTGTTAAAGTTTTTGTTGTGCTTTTACAACTAGGGCCAGGGCAAAACCGGATTTAGAGTCTGCGCGTTGAAACAAGATTATGTGCCTGTCTTCAGCTATGGCTCAGTGGTCTTCTTATTCAAGTCTAGCCATTTGTAAATCTTTTTGAGCTCTACAGCCTTTGAAACTTTGAGTCCAGCCAGTTTAGTCTTATATCACTTTAGCTCAGCAGTCTCCATATTTAGTGTAAATGCAGCCAGTTTTAGATCAGTAGAGCACTACAGACTCCTAAATTTAGTCCAACCATACTAAGATCACTTGAACTGCACTCTCTCCAGCTGGTTTTTTTTTTTTGTTTGGTTCAATAAAAATAATAACATGATTTATAAGGTTTATCCCTGCTTACATGACTTCACAATATTATTACCCCAAAGGCTTGACCATTCTGACATTTTCTCAGCTCCCTGGAGAGCAGAAAGTATTGCTGTCATTTACAGGGGCTGATCTTTAGCATTCTGACAATGACTTTCACTACCAATAGCTCGGTACCCGTTTCACAGATGGGTGGACTGAGGAAAATGCGAAAAATTAAAAGTTTTCCCAAGGCATTTTTAACATGACCATGGCAGGAACTGAGCCCATGACCATCAGATCTTGAGTTAAGTGCTATAACCACTCAGCCATTCAGAAGGCATGGGGGAAAACAGCTGTATAGTATAGTATACAGTGTATTTGTGAATGGGTTATGTCCAAATATGTATAGAATACAGTTTGTTTATGAATGTGTTACATCTAAGTCTTGTAAGTGTATAGTATACAGTTTGTTTATGAATGCATTAGGTCATTTTTTTAGGTCTAAATCATGTTCATGCATACAGTTTGTTTATGAATGTGTTACTACTAAGCCATGTACATGTAGCTTCAGGTCGAATGTACTGATGTGTGTCTTATCTCTTCCAGGGCCGTTATCAACATCACATGCATGTCAAGCTAAAGAATTTGCATTTGAGGTATGCTATAATTGATTATTATAGGTGTAATAGAAAACTGTTCATTATTAACGTGTTCCATTTTACAGATACGAGTAGTAAGACCTGTTTGTGGTATCAGAGCCATCAACATCCTTAACTCTAAATGGAAGTTGAGATATTTATTATCAGCTAATTTTGGAGGACTTCAGAGGGTTTTGCTTTATACGCCCTCTGTATGACTTCAATAAGGTACCCGTGCAAAAATCACTAGACTGTACAGATATAAACACATGGGCAATTTTCTCATCTACGAATGCCTCCTACTGATCTACACAATGAAGAGTATGAGTAACTTACGGAAACCTCCCAAGGCAGTCAGAAGTAGTGTTTGTTTATTTGTGTGTTTGCTCACGTGAAGCAAAACCAGTGATATTGATGTGTTGCTGAGAAGAAAACCAGAGAATACATAAAGTATCTTTGTTTCGGGGATTTCATGTTTGGGAGATATTTTAACGTGAAGAAAAGACAAGGCTTAAAGTATAGCCATAACTGCTGGAAGGTTTAACTAAGAATGCATTTCATCAGGCCTGTAACACTCTGTATGCCTTACAAGCCCTACCCCTTTTATCCACCCAACAAAGCAACAAGGAAACAAGAGGAAACATGCCCGCCAAAGTGATTCATCTCTGGGCCTACACATCCTCATGTGTTCAACACAGTTCTGGTTTTTTTCATAGTCTATTGACTCATTCTAAACTCCTCATGGATTGTGTTTGTTGGCAGTGGGGAGATAGAGGCGAGGGAGCTGTAAAATGTATCCACTGAACAATGCTGATGTAATGACAGTGCTAATAATAATAATAATAATAAGAGGAAGAAGAGAAGAAGAATAAGAAGAATAATAATGAGGTGTATGACATTACCCACTCATGTATCTTCACATAATTATTACCTCAGCAGACCTGATCACTTTAGAGCTTTGTCAGCTCACCAAAGAGCAAACAGTACAATTGCCATATGTCAGGCACTGATCACTTTCACTGCTTATAACCAGGCCTGCATTTTCCAAATAAATGGGTTGAGAAAAATGTGAATGACAAGCTTTCCAGAGGTACCTGCAACACAACTATTGTGGGAATCAAACCCAAACTTTCTTTGACCTTAAATCCAACATCATAATGACTTAGTCATGCTTTTCCTAGAAGACTAGAAACTACTTAGGATGTACTAAGTAAATTCCCTCAACTTGCCAGTGTCCAGCAAATAAGTGTCACTGTTGGAGGGGTAGACTAGATCTACAGTGTGGTAACAGAAAAGCTGCTCTGTTCAATATGGACATGTAACAACAGCATTTTCTGTTTCTTGTTTCTTATAGATGGCTTGCTCAAATATACGATATGGAGAGGGGGTCACCAAAGAAGTAGGCATGGTAAGTATGCATGACATGAGTTTTTGATAAACTGACTGTCTTTGTTTTCACAGTGTACAAGGGCGGATCAAAAAGTTTGTAGCCTCACTCACAAAATACAACAATTCTGACAAAGTGAATACATCAGAGTCTTCAATAGTGACACTCATGACACCACAACAGCTTTTAACGTGACACAGATTTTCATTGGCAAAAGACAATTTTAATTTGGGCCGGGTGTATATTGTATATTGTTGAAAAAAGTTAGTACTTCACTTTTTTCTGAGAAACACTTCCATGCAGGAGGAGTTTTTCAGTTTCTGAAAGAGATCTAAGTGAGACGGTGCATAACAAGTTGAATTAGGGGTTTGAAGATGAAATTGAATTGCACAGCAAATATATTTGGCATAGTCATTTGAGGGATGTGAGTTATTGTATTGTCCAGAAATAGATCATCTGAACATTCATCTTGCTGAGAGCATTTTCACCAGCATATTAACTATCAAAACAGACTGCACCAAACTATAACTGCTTCCCATTGTCTCTAGCGTGTTGTTATGTATTGGACAGTAGCACTTACATGATTCAAGAACATGCAGTGATTGGCTTTCACTTGAATGTCAGTTGTTACACTTCTACAGATTCCAGGCAGTCAGACAGCGATGATGTTAAGTCTACCATGCTTAATGTGGGATGCCCATTTCCTTATTGTTGAATAACGAAGGAAGTCATCCTCAAATAAAAGCATTATACTGCCATAAACATTCGCTATGTTTTGTTGACGTCCTTGACATCAGTACAACATATCTTCCTCTCAGTATTATGAAAAAGCACACTCCTGTCTAATGTAGAAACGTATCATTTACAACAGAATAACTGCTTCATAATGAATTTTGGTATAGTGGCATGAGGATTAGTGTAAAAGCTTTTGATGTAGTCATCGTGCCATATTTCTTGCATTTTCTGTGCAAGGCCTAGAACTTTCAGATCCACCTTTATATTTTTTGACTTAAGATAAGATAGATAAAATAACATAAGATAAGATACGTTTATTCATCCACAAGGGATTTCTGTCTTTGTTACGGTGATTACAATGGATATGTTTTACAGAAGTACATAAAAAAAATACTTTGCAAGTTCAGATACTCCCATGTATACCTGGACTTGCACTGTGCGCGCAGGCACACACATTTCTCTTTACTTCTCAGACATGCAAATACACACCGTACACCTATACATACATGTATTTGAGACAGACAGCCTCGACATTGCATCACTATAGGTGTATATAGCAGAATCAAGAAGATTCGCGTTGCACTCTCACCAAAAAGGGTACAAAGAAATTCCGATATCTTTTAGTTCGAGATCTTTGTGAAAGCAGGCTACCGCTACGGGCTGAATGTTCATAGCGTGTGAATAATGGGTGACTTTGATCAGATAATATTTTCTGTATTTTCGAAGAACACTTTCCCACATACAAACCCTCAAAAAAAGGTAGTTCAGAATTTATTATTTTTGCAGCTCTTTTTATTATACGATTTATCTTATTTTTATCTTGTGTTGTAATATTTCCACCCCAGCAGCTGATAGCAAATGTGAGGATGCTCTGCAGTGTTGCGTTATAAAATAGACTCATGAGATTTGTTGGGGTGTTGAAAGATCGTAATTTTCTTAAGAAATAAAAGTCGCTGATTTCCTTTTTTATACAGCTGTTCTATTTGATGATGCCGTGATAGTTTTTCAACAGGTATTATGCCTAAATATTTATAATACGGGACATGTTCCACGATTTCGTCCTTCATGATCAGGGGAGCGGCTGGATTCTTCTTGACTCTGTAATCGATTAGCATTTCTTTTGTTTTGCTGACATTTAATAGTAGATATTGGTTGTCACACCACTTTGTGAAACATTCAATCTGGTTATTTTGACTTGTCAATTTGACTTATCAAATAAAACAAAATAACTAAGTATGTCACTTTCATTTAATGATGCTGGCATGTCTCAGAAGAATGGGTTTTAATTTTACACAAATGGTCCTTTCCATGGAGATGATTTCATTCTTATCTTTCTCCAGGACTGCAAGAATATGGGAGGCAAGAATGTATGTGTGATGACAGATCAAAACTTGGTCAAGCTTCCGCCGGTTAAAGCAACCATTGAGTCTCTAGAGAGACATGGAGTCAAATATAAACTGTTTGACAGAGTTCGGGTAGAGCCGTCAAATCATAGGTGAGTCCATCCGTCCCTGCATCCTTCCGTTTATCATTCAGTCCATCTGTGCCCTCTGTCCATCTGTCTGTCTGTATTCATCCATCCACCCTTCCATCCATTCATCCCTCCCTCTCTCTGTCCCTCCTTCCATCCGTCTATCCCTCCATCCATCCATCCATCCATCCATCCATCCATCCATCCATCCCTCTTTCCCTCCCTCCCATCCATCTGCCAACTCATTCATCCATTAGACAATTTCCTAGTTCTTTCGTCTCTCTTTCACAGTTTGAAAGAAGCAATAGACTTTGCCTTAGCCAACAATTTCGACGTGTTCGTGGCAGTAGGAGGAGGGTCAGTCATGGATACATGCAAGGCAGCAAACCTGTACAGCAGCAAGCCAGATTCAGATTTCTTGGATTATGTCAATGCACCAATCGGGAAGGGACTTCCAGTTCGCCATTCCCTGAAGCCACTTATAGCAAGTAAGAGATAACATAATCCCTTCTTCCTGTTTGATAGCTCACAAAATTATATTTTTCAAGGGAAATTATATTTTTCAAGGAAAATTATATTTTTCAAGGGAAATTATATTTCAAGGGGAATTATCTTTTTGGACAGCTGCTGGAGCTCCAGATTGGACCAGTGAAAAGAGACGGTACTCTCAGGATTCTTGCTCTTTCCTGGTAACTTCAGGAGTTTATGAAATCTCCTGGATTAGTTATGGAGACAAAAATCTGGAAATTTTCTGCAATATGCAATTTCCTCTTGAAATCTCTTGGATCAGTTTTGAAGACAAAATCTCCTTGAAATCTCCTGAAGTGTGCATCTTCTGGAAAACTGGAATTAAAGAATCATATTGTTTGTGAGCTCAAAACCAATATTGATATATTAACAAAATTAAAATCTGCCACTTTTCTCTCCCCAAAAATTATAGTTGCAGAGATACATACTGACTGTTTTTGCTTTGTCTTTAGATAGAAGTGTTTTCCCATGACTTCTATAAACTGCAAAAAATGACATAAGCCATTCTGGAAAACGGTGAGGACAATTGGTTTCGACACTTTGTATACCACAGTCTTGTCAAGTTAAATTATCCTTTCAGCCTCAGGTCCTTTCATTTGACATAGCTGTGCTGAAAAGACATCTGAGAACCAGGATGTTTGAAGATAAGTTTTATTTTCTTGCCCGCAGTTGCAACCACGGCAGGGACAGGGAGTGAAACAACAGGTACAGCTGTATTTGACTACAAGGAAATGAGGGCCAAGACAGGTAACTGTTGACAAAGAGAGATAAACCTATACATTTTGTTTTTATGTTTGAGTATGTCTTTATATAGTCAGTCCTTTTCCAGTGCCCCAGGTAAATGGAAATAGATTCATTGTGGTTAAGTGCAGGGTCCAGGAGCTGTAATTGCCGATCATGTTCATCTACCTTTTACATGTTTTTGTCATCATCTCCTTCTGTCTGTAAAACGAAATATGATTCTGCCCAACGATGCAAAACTTTTTTGAAAAATGTATAATTAGTTGATAAAAAATATTCAGCTTTTCGTGTTTAACACTTTTTCAAGACTGACAATGCAGATATAAGACGTACTACAAAGAAAGGCAAGTGAATACAAGTGTGAGTGCCAGAAATAGAAATAAAAATAGAGCAACTAAGAGAGGCAGTGAAAGGGATTGAGATAAGTTCATTGTCAAGATTATTTAAAACAACGGTATAGATGAAAAAAAAAACAACAACAACACACGCACGCACGCACTCATGCACGCACGCCCACACACACACACACACATACACACTCCCTCCTCTCTCTCTCTCTCTCTACCTCTACCTCTCTTATCTATATGTATTGATCTTCAGTGTCAGTGCACCTCTGTCTCTGTATGCAATTGATCTGCGCATCATGATCTTAAAGATACACAGATGTAGATAGAATATTTTTGGATGGTTTAGAGTGCTCCAAGAGCTATAAATATCATGAAATAATAAACCAACCAACACAACTTCCCTGATGTTGTTTTTCAAGGGAAATTATATTTTTGGATTGTTAGTGGAACTTTGAATAGGACAGTTTGCCCTAGATGACCAAATATAACACCCAATAAGCAATCTAATACTGATAGATTTTGTCATTGTACTGTAAGCCTAAAGAATTGTTGAGCATTTTCACATGTTCTTTCACTGAGTTGTCGGCTTAAGAGCCAGAATAATTTCATTGACGTTAAATTCCATGCAAAGGTACATGTTTCATATTGAGATTTATTATTGATGTCATTGTGGCCACAGACAAAGGAACTTATGTCTTCATTATTTACAGGTATTTCCAACCGGAGTATAAGACCTACATTGGGTATACTGGACCCTTTGCACCTGTTAACTATGCCAGAGAGAGTTGCAGCATACTCAGGCATTGATGTGTTATGGTAAGTCATTGTGACTGACATAGATTTTTTTTTTTTATATTTGTGAGACTAGACTATATTAGCAGGTAATATGATGCTGTCTCACATTAAAAAAAGACTTATGTAGATGATAGTCAGTCTAAGCTTTAGTTGATGCTGATGGTGCAATCTTTTTAATGAGATGAGTTTGGCAGATAATATGATGACAGTGCACATAATGAGATTTAGATGGTGATCATCAGTCCCTGCTGTAGATTGAACATCATCTTGTGGATTAAAATAAGATGTTAAAAGTTCATAAAAAATAAAGTAGATAACTGAACTTTTCTTTTTCATAAATAAAAATGCTTGAATTTTCAGCCAAAAACAAGCAAAGAACAATCAAAGGATTAATAATTAATGATGATATCATGTTGGAATTCCATCTTAATTAACTTTACATCTCTCATTGAAAGGAAATCATGATGCAAGATTTTCATGTTGTATCACAGCTTTGATTTGAGGGACTTTGCAGATGCTTGGCACCCCTATAGAAATACTTTGCTGATGTTGTCCATCTGCTAGCACATTTATCAAAACAATTATCCGTCTCTCAGAGCTGAATAAATATTGTTAAATTGGAGTATGCATGATCACAATCCAGAAATTGCAGATTAATCACAACATTTCCTACATGACAAAATGCTGTATATCTACAGAAAAGTCACCAGATGATGACAATTCTTTTCAACCATAATTTTTCCACGCTTCCAACAAGTTGCTATCGGAGGTGACTGTATTCAAACTTCTGTTTATTTTTTTTCAGTCATGCCATTGAGTCATATACCGCCCTAAATTACAAGGACCGTGAGGGTCAGGAGGATCCCAGCTTTAGACCTGCCTACCAAGGCAATAATCCAATCAGTGACATCTGGTCACTCCACGCCCTCAGGACCACTGCAAAGTACATCAAAAGGTCAGTTATACAACAGTATCTTCAAATGGTGGGTGTGCTGTTAGGGAACCCTTTTATTTTGGTGGTGGTAGCAGCAATGCTTCTTAATAAATAATTGTTTAGTGTGATGAGTTTTTAGCTTCTGTTCCAGCTCGTTGATGACAATTTTTAATCCTGAGTGACAGTCAACTTTTTATTGGTACTGATTATGTTATTTATTTTATTATTATATTCACTAAGGCAAGTAGGTCTTTCTTGATGGTCAGCTTTTTTGTAGCCACTAATTTTTCATGTCTTTGCATATACAGTTGAAGACGAATACTTTCAAAATACATAAGTCGCAATTACAGTTCCCTCCAACAAACTTTTCAAAACCAATTTTTTCTTCTCTATGCTAATGTTTCATATATTTCTTGAAATTCGGCAAAACGCTAACGAGTAGAGGTGTCCCCAAAAATTTGAGTGATCTGTGCTCAACTGTAGTTTGAGACTAGTCATTATCAGTTAAAAAGGATCCTGCATCCAATAAACTACTGCTCAGTTCTAGAATTCTGTTTTATGGGCTTATAAAAGCAGCCATGCACCTCAAAAGCTCTTACTGAGAACAGGTCTCTGAAGCACTGTACTTTGTAGGCCTATAATATGTGATTAAAATTGATTAAACTGGGTTTGATGGTGTGGTTGATAAATCAGTTATGGTGTCAGGTGATTGGTCATGGTCCTCAAACATGGCAGAACTATGGATATTGATGTAGTTTATTCCACCAAATAATATTAAATCTGGTTCAAGTATGTTTATTTGTCAATAATGCAACCTGGTCTTAGTATTCTGAGTACAATATTCTTCACTAGAGAGCATAGGAAACCAAATTTGGACCATACTTTGTCATAATTACTTTATACTCAGACTTTAATGATGTTATGACAGACTACAGCCAAAACCATAATTTGAGTTTGGTGATGACATCACACATGACAATGAAGAAAATATTACCTGCATTTTTAGTTGATTATGTCAGTTATGCTGTCAAATAATCATTTAGTTTTTGATTATTAAAATTTTTGAATGTGCACAGGCCTAATATTTTGGCAGCATTGATGATTGGTTTTGACACTTTGAATACCACAATCTTGTCAAGTTAAATTATTTTCTCAGTCTCAGGTCCTTTCATTTGACATAAATTTGTAGTATTGCTTAGTCGTATTTTGGGGACTTTGGTACATTAACCCTCGTGATGTGGTGATAGTATATATACTACTGTGCGCTCGCTACCGTTGACTGCGGCAATAGGGTATATACGCATCACTCAACCAACCTCTACCTTCAGCGATCATATTTATGCAGTTGTGTATCAAGGCAACGGGTCATAACACTTCTCGCCATGCGGATAGAAAAACTAATACTCTTATCAAACCAGTGGAATGCTCCTATGTTTGTGCTCGTGATGTAAACATCTCATTCATTCACATACCAGAAAAAATCGAAAGGATACTCAAAGGAATGACTAATTTTCAAGAAAAGACATTCTTAACTAGGATGACTGGAACGCTATTTATGAATAATTTTTCTCATAATGAAATTGCTAGCATGAACTATAACCCCAAACACACTGTAAAAACTGAAAACGAGTGAACTTTCAAACAAGTTTGCTTGTTTACAGTCATTCTCAGTTTTATTGAAAACCCTAACACACATCCTTATGAGCAAGAAATGAAATGTGTATAGAAACACTGTCTTGACTGTTATGCTAGTGTATTATGTTTCTTTGCTGTGCTGCGAGACTGTTTCCCCTGACTGGAAGTAAGATGTTAAGATTATTACGTGTGAAACAAAGGAAGACTGATGATGGATTGAGAAACTGGCCATTTTTTGTGCCAGCGAATGAAAGGGAGCGTTATCACCTCTGTTTACAATTCCCGGTTCATTACATTGTCTGAATAGATGGCTAACACCGTACTACGGACAGTTCCCTCCTGTCTCCTCCAATCCCACTCCCCATAACCAAATCAAAATGAAAAGATTAGTGTGACAGCTGAGTATTTGTCTGCGTGTGACCAAAGTTGCCTCTCCTCCCCCAACCCTCCTCCACACAGACTGTTCTCGATCACATCAACCCTATTGTGTGCATGCGTGCGTGCATGCGCGCTTGCTTGCATGCTTCAATCTACAGTGATTGCAGGGTGCATTTAAGCATTTACTAACACATAAAAAAACAAGCGCATATAATAAGAAAAAATACCTTCCCATATGCCTTGTCCAATTTCCTAAACAAAAAAATCAAAAGCTATTAGTAAATAGGCAGCCGTTTTTTCGAACGAAAACATGGATTTTTGCATGCCAGTCCAATATAAAGGCATTGTTTACATCAGTCAGCTGACAGCCAGGCATTATGCGCTGCTTCACTATAACATTGGTAAAACTGGGTCTCACAGCCAGCGAGTTGCATAGCGCATAGTCAGCTAGCGCTACTAATGTTAAGGTAAAGTAATGTTGGGTGGACTATTGCAACTGTGGTACATAAAATGGTAAATCACTGTCACAAGTAAGGTCATATATTGCTAGCATTCTTGCAAGAGTGATCTAAATGGAGGGATGGAGAAAGCATTGTGATTGGCCACCATGTTATATAATAATTGTCTTGCAGCCAGTCAGAATGAGAATTATGTAGTTTTTTTGACAGGTACAGACAGGTATAGACAATTATAGACAGTTATATTTTGTGTACCACAATGGCTGGGGGTCATCCCCATGCAATGGAAAAAATTCTGAGAAATTCACAATTGTAGAACTATATTTCACTCTAAAAGTCATCAGGTCTGCCTTGAACCAAAAGTCACATTTATCTTCAATCACCATTTTCCCATACAATCAATACTTTGTGCACAGAAAAGATTTTATTCTTGATGTCTGCAACAAGCAAAAATTCAATAATAGTTTGTCCAAGTTATATCTCAGTTCCTGGTCAAACAACATAAGCCTTATTTTGACTAGGTACAAGACATTAGTCAAGGGTTCTGGAAAGTCTTTTACTTAATATATAGGGAAGTATGCAGAGGTGTGTATGTGTGGAAGAAATATTAGCTAAATATGTAGCTCTTAACCACTGCCTTAACATGCCAGGGTTGTGAATAAATTCATCTCTGTTCAGTACCATTTTATCATCAGCAAGTTTCCATGGCAATTTCAAACAGGGGCAGTTTCATTTTTCAGCACTTCATCGATTATCAGCACTGATCTACATGTTGCACACAATGCTTTGCTATATTACTATCCATTCAGTGATAGCTATAGCCTAATCGCAGCAGCTATTGTTTAAATGCAGTATTTATCTTAAAAAAGAGCACAGGCATTGTATTTCTTGTATAAAAGTCACTGAATGTGATCATACCTTGTTTTAAAGCCATTCTTTCATGCTCCAAAAGAGTTGCGATTAAAATATTTTTAAAATTCTTATCGTGAGATTATTTACAATGCCATAAATTGGTAAAAATCTCATTTGTAATGCATACACATAGAACAGTGCATGTCATTATAAATGAAATCCATAACAAAGCCATTTCAGTCATCATACCCTAGTTCCCCCAGCTCTAAAATAAGGAATTCGTTTACAACTGAAGGGCACACGGATCTGGAGTTGAGTATTCTGCCAAGGACATGTCATCGTAAACTGTTGGACCTCACAGTGGAATCCACAACCCTCAAACTTGGCAGTCTGAAGACTGTGGGAATGATTCACAAGCCACACAGCCATGCTGCAGAGTTACTGCATCACTTTATTTTAACAAAATGGACTTGTAAAGTAGTGCACTTTAGTGCTGTGGTACTGGATAAATGGACATGCTTATGTGCTGTAAGATTCTGACCTTCTTTTCAGACTTTTTACAAGGAATTTGTAGGGTCTAAGATGTACATTTCAACATTTTCATCTCCAAGTTTGATTGATATAATTTGTTATCTATTTCTCCCTGGTGACATAACTCTGCCATTGAGCAGAATTCTATCAGCTCCATGATCTCTATTTTTATTAGCGTCTCTCCCTCTCCCCTTCCCCCCCATCTTTTGTTTCCTTATGCTTTACTAACATACCACTTCATTTACTGGCTTTTTTTTTTTGCTTTGATGCCTTAAATGCCCAGTTAGTTATTTTTTTGCACTTGGGCAAAAACATGGGTTATCAGAAATGTTAGGGTGATGTTGCTTGCTTTATCTCTGTAACTACCATTTGATTTGAGATTTCGATTTTAGGGAATGGGGGAAATCTTTAGTAATATTATTACACCTGAGTACATTCAAACATGTTTATTATGAAAATGCAAAATAGCGAAAATTTCTTATGTATTTTGTTATGATTGTTATGATATGCACATTTTTTAATCTTTGATAAACACGCCTATTGTGATTGATTAAACAATAGTTGTTTTCTGACTTGTAATAAATCAGCCCTCACACATATGACCCGACCCCTGATTCGCTTCAAGGCTAGACCTTGTTTATCTATCACGGCACCTGGTAATGAGTCGTAAGACCCGGTCTTATTTCTCTTCTTCCCATTTTTTTTTCAGGGCAATCTACAATGCTGACGACACAGAGGCCAGATGTCAAATGTTGCTGGCCAGTTGTTTCGCTGGTATTGGGTTTGGCAATGCCGGCACTCATCTATGGTAAGAACTGGTAACTGGAAGAGGGATTAATTGCCAGCTTCTTTCATTTTCAGAGCGGTGGACAACAGCGATGACCTCGAGGCCAGATCTGCCATGTGTCTTGCTAGCTGCTCAGCGGGTATTGGATTCGGCAATGCCGGTGTCCATTTGTGGTAAGCACTGTACTTTTTGTCTTTTTGCCAGCAGAACAGGAATCGCAGGAGATGACTGGTTGTGACAAATCTTGAGCAGTGTTGAGCATGAGGCACCCTGGGCAGATCTTTTTATAGGTAGTGTGGGCTGAGATTTGAATTGAGACTTTGATGGCTTATGAGTTTTGTTTTTGTTTGTTTGTTCATTACATGAAATCGGAAAAATAAAATGCAAAGTGTCTTTTCAAAAATCAGCCATTGTTAAATTTTTCTGTGTTTACTAATTTTTCCTGTTACTAATCCCCAGTGGTGTATTGTCAATAGTGTTAAATGTGCCAAGGCACCCTGCGTTGTTTTCCCCTTAACCTGCAATGAAATGTTAAAGGTTAACAAAACTGGAAATAATATTTCTTTCTAAACTGTGTAATGAATCAAGAGATATGTTGAACAATATTGAACATACTAATGCTCACCAACCTTTGATGGATTATGTCACAGAAATGAGCTAATACAAGAACTGGCATGTAATTGGACAGGCTAGGCAGAGCCAAATTCTTCTTGGTCACTTGTTCTAATGGCAACCTATTGAGTGAAAAACAAAATTACTGCCCTTGCATACTTTACTTTAAGTGAAGGTAGCAGTCCCGATTCTACAGAACAATTGGCATGATGCACCATTCATAACCAGTTACTAGTGATTCTTGGCACCCTCAAACAAAAGTTCCACACTATGCCACTGTCTTTTACCATACGTGGTGTTGGGATGTTGCATGTTAACATTATGTTTACTAACATATCAGTAGATTTCTACTAGATACTTAGTGTGACTGTTGTCTCTCTTAATTTTCAATAGCTTTCGGTTTTCGTGTCATTTTGCATGTGCAAGCATTGGAAATGGGACTTACCCACTGAGTGTTCATTTCTTAGTAAATTATACAGTTCACCACTTGGAAAGAATGTGTGATGCATGAATTTCTAGATATGATAAAGCTTGCTTGTGGTGTTAAAGCCCCCAAAGTCTTAGGTTCAGAGATACATTGCATTTGATCATCCTCATCTCATTATTTTATCAGGAAGGCTTTCAGTATCTTGCCACCATGTCCCCTTCCACAAATCAGTTAACTTTTGTAACATTGCTGGACGCATGGAGAAAACACCCGTTTGCATCAGCTAATTATGTCATGTTCTTGTCTCGCTGGGCCAGGTGTTGCTTGACAGCTTTGATACCAAACTAAGCTAAACTGGCCTCAGCTTCTCTCAGTTGGACAAGGAATTAGGATTTAATCAACATCATCCTTAGATAGTAGTTAGAGCAACTGAATCTCGGATAGTGCTTCAAGAGTTGAAGTGGGGTGGTCCCATTAGCAGGGTACTGATCACTTACATCAGTCCCAGTATCTAGTCCAGACATTTCCTCTTCAAGCTGTTCTTGTATTTTAGCAGTCACAGTGGACAAAAAGATAATGCATTCACTTTTCGCAAAAGGTAACATGAGGGATCATTCTTTCTTTCATATTTTGTCCAACGCAGTTCACAGAAATAAAAAACACACACTTTTCACATCTTTCATAGTTGTTCTTTGCTGTTCATAATCTGTCTTTACTCTGGGATTGGTCTATCAAGCACTATTTCCTTCTCCATTCCTTGTGAGCATTTAACGGTGTGTTTACTCACCTATGACGAGATCCATTTCTCTTTAGGTTCTGAAAGTCTAATTCAGTTAGTTTCTTCAAGACGATAACCGTTTTTCTCTACAGCCACTCACAGGAATGTCCATAGTGAAAATTTTTGAAATGATATTTTGTTTCCCTTATGCTTTAAGAAAAGTCAGCTTACAGTTTAGGTCTTCCACTGAATTTCATGAGAAGCGGAGTGAAAACCTCTACAAAAAAGGATTGCTTACTTAATTTGCATTCAAGTCCAGGCATATCACATTAAAAAAAACCCAGGAGCTTAAAATCTATTTTATTAAAATCAGGAAAGGCTGCAAAACATGTACACAAATCTGGGACGTATTGTATGTAATCGTTCCAACGGACATATTTTTTTTTTTACTTTGCTAGATCTGAACTGAACACTGTCATTATTTTCCAAATAGGAGTATGGAAGCGTTATATCTTTAAAAAAAAATTATCAGAATTTCTTGAATGCTGTGTTGAAATAAGCTAGAGAACATAAGATCAAAATACCTAGTGGCACTTGCTGTGTTCTGTCTGAGACAGTGATACAAAACCATGTGGTTTTCCTAGCCAGTTGCACTTAAATTTTCTTGCTGTAATGTTTTTGATAAGACTGGACTGGAGTCAAAAATTATGGAATTTCGTATCACAGAAGAGAGTTTATTATGTTGAATCTCCAGTAACACTAATACGACATTAATATTCAACAGAGAGTAGATACACAATGACATTCCAAAGTTTAGCTTCTCTGTGTTTCACCGTAGGTGTTAACTACTGGTGAGAATTGCTGTATAAGCATACTAAAGTAGGCAGGTTTTTTTTTTTTGTGTTTTGTTTTCATTCATTCATTCATTCATTCATTCATTCATTCATTCATTCATTCATTCTTATTCTTCGAGTGCACAGACCACAATAAGGCACAATAATTGGAGAGCATTGTTTTCACAAATAGTCTGAGCCCATTTAAAAAAAAACAACTAGTGGTGAGAAGAGAGACACTTTTTCAGAATCACATCCTGTGGAACTTTATTATGAGGTGCTTTGTCCGTGTTACTAGCAGCAGTTGCCAATATTTAGTGTTCATTTCTGAGCCCAGCCACTCTCATTCTTTTACAGCCATGGCATGTCTTACCCAATCTCTGGTCTTGTGAAGGATTACAAGTGTAAGGACTATGGTGATGACCATCCACTTGTGGTAAGTAACCTACATCGGCTGGATCAGGCAGATTCTGAGATGATACATGACTTAAAACTCAAACAGCTTATTACCAGAACCCATTATACAGAACATGGCTATTTCAAAATAAATTGTAAGCTCCTAAGCATTAGCTGGGTTAGATGATCTGCTTAACAACTAGACTGAGTGTAATTTTGATCACATGTGTTATTTCTGTGCACAGCCTCATGGTCTGTCAGTGATAATTACTGCTCCTGCTGTGTTTGAGTTCACTGCCCCTGCTTGTCCAGAACGCCATCTGCAGGCAGCCGAGGCCTTGGGTAAGTAGGTTTTTCATTTTTCAGGCTTTAGAAAGATATCTTAGAACAGCATGCTGAAGACTTGTTGAAGAAAGTTTTCCTCTAGCCTGGATCAACCTTGCCTCTCTCACTATGCCACAGCATTAGTGGGTGTTTTATGTTGACCGATGGTAAGATAGGGAGGGAGTGCTGATGGAGCAGGGTGTCTTCTACATGTGCCTGAACTCTGGTGGGTGATTTCACAGAGGCTGAAAACGATGCAGTTCTTAATGAGGTAAAAAAATGGAAGATGGCTTTCTTCACTTTGTTAATACTTCAATCAGTATCGGCAAAAAAGACAGTGCTGTCTATTATTATCTGGGACGTTTATTTGCATATTAGCTCCTTCTTTCATCTGTTATTCACTAGAGAAAGGGGCGCATCTCCACAAATTTCCAGGCCATGATTCACTGCATCAGCTGGCCCACATTTCAACCACTGCACTGAGGGAAATCCTGGCTTCCTTTCATTAGCTTTGATTGGGTGTAATGGAAGATAGAAAGTTTTTGGAGAAAAACAGTTTAGATGGGAAAAGTTTAGCCTACAGCGCTGTGTGAAAATATCTGTACAGGAAAGCATAAAGAGAAGAAAACAACACAAGACTGTTTGCTTTTTTGTGATGTTTAAGATGGTTTGAGGTCATCTGAAAATGTCAGAATCTCAGTTCTGTTAAAGATAAAGAAGTTAACAACACATCATCCGGGTGTTGTAAACATGTAATAGTGTAGCTTGTTCATCTGAGTGAGTAGTGGCTTAAGTCATATCATGTCCTAGTACCTGGAAATTGTAAATGGCTTACATCTACTTTTGACAGGGGTTGATATCCGTAATGCCAAGAAGGAGGATGCAGGGAAGATTCTTCGTGATGTTCTAATCAAGATCATGGATGATATCAAGTGTCCAGATGGAATACAGTCACTAGGATACACCAAAGAAGATATTCCTGACTTAGTCAAAGGCACATTGCCCCAGGTAAGAACTAGACTTTTGATACTTTCTGACGTGAAATAGTGTTGCCGAATGGTTGATAATGGACTCGGGATCTGAAGATAATGGGTTTGATTTCTACCATGGTTATGCTTAAAGTATCTTGGGAAAGAGTTTTGTTAATATGTTCCCCAGTGAGTATCCATTTTGGCGATAGGCAGTTAAAAATATTGTCTGAATGTTAGTAATAAATCCCTATTAATGACAGCAATGCTGTATGCTCCCCAGGAAGTTGAGAATGTTCTTGGGTGATCTGGCCTACCAGACTGATCATTATGTGAAGTTCCATGAACTGTTTGAAAAAGAAGCCATGTTTTCTTTCCTCTATGAAGTGTTGAGTACCACAAGTAGGTGTTTGTCAATTCACATTGAGAAAAATGTCAGCTTTGGTGTTATATTATTGTTGAAGGAGAATTATATCACATTTGATGTTTTTTTTTCCTTTTTTGTTTCATATTCAGCATCGTGTGACCAAGCTGTCCCCAAGGCCTGCAGGAGCAGAGGAACTGACAGAACTCTTGACAAAGTCTATGAAGACATATTAGGTGTTCTTCCCCAATCAAGCTCACATGCACAGGCTAAACAACAACTACCCACATGTTTAGACAATTGATGCTGCTTAATAATAGTCCACAGAACTGCAACTTTTTCTTATACCACATTTTCTTGGTTGATGGAATAAGTTGCCATTAAGTGGACGTTGAGTGGCATTTTTTATCTATTTATGTAAAACTGTTTTCTTGTAAAAGTTATGCTTTTAAGCAGACATGCACTAAAGCTGATTGCAGCCAAGTGAAGTCACCAGTTGAACTTTTTTTAATGCATTATCTAAAGATATTTTCCATTTTAGAACTTTACTTTTTAGCGCTAGACCAGCTTCAGGCATCCTAACTACTCTATATGGGTGATAGGATTTCATGATTTTAGTCATCACTCCCTGCCCAACTGAGAGGAGCTGAGATGGGTCGATTTATCTGGTCTCAAAGCAATCTGGCCACGTCAGGCCCAGTGAGGCAATGACATAGTGTAATCACATCTATGCATTCAAACATTCTTGGTGTGGTTGAGGCGTAGCAGTAAGATAATTAACTGAATAGTGTAGGTTTTCTCAGGTTGGTCAAAAGTGACTACAGCAGAACAGAAAGTAAGACTAATAGTGAGAGAAATAGACTCCCTGCTATTTAAGCTGTTTATTGTGAACAGTTACTGTAGAACCAGAAATCATATCTCAACATTGTGCATTTGTAGATGCATTGGTTTCATGAATGCAAATATTGTGAGGGTTTAGAATTACATTTTCAATTACGTGCAGCTATTCTTCAGTGTATGCATTTAATGGCTTCCATGAATATGTAGAGGTATTCTTAATGCTTCATACTTTATTTGGTGTTTTGTTAGTATTGTCGCATGCTATGTTTGCTGTTACAGTTGTTTACATCCCTTTATGAGAATACTGGAAGGATGCAGTGGTAATTTAGGTGCTAATCACAGTTTTAGAAAATCTGCACAGTTAATTGGGAACAGAGATCATCTGGTAAACTGATTTTGATATGTGATTTTGAATAATAATATAAATGGAATTTCTACAATCTACATCAGTATGTCCTCAATAACACTTTGGGCTCTCATCTTTGTTTCATAGATTGCCAGTGGGGATTTGTTTTGGAAATATGTATAATGGAAGTAGATGATTCCTGTTTTAAGGACAATATAGTGGGGATCTGTGAATAAAGATGCTCCGCTGTATGCGAGTTTGTATTTTTATGTGAATCATACATTATGTAACTCACAATTGGTATACTGTGTTCCCCCTCTTTCAGAAGTCTTATGTGGCACCTTTTGTGATAATGAATTTGTCCTCCAGGGTTTCTTGTGCCTATCTTTATGCAAAATCCGGACAGCGCACACGGGTGCTTATTCATCCTTTTGTCACTTGTTCTCATTCTTTACATGTGCATGGGTAAAACTCTTCAATAAATATACTGAAATCAGAAAATCGAGTGTCATGGCTGAGGAACATTTCCTTGTCATTCTTGTAAATACCACCATATGCTAAGAAAAAAAAAAATCTTGATTCTTCCATTTCATTACTAATGGATTTCAAAATACAATGCACAAAATGATTTCAGTTAACTTTAAGAATGTGCTCAAATTTTTCTGAAGGCTTTGCTCCTTGGAACCCACTGAGATGCTGTTCCTGGATCCCAAGCAGGGATTGATGCAGCCCCCTGACCCTGAGTCTGGTTTTCAGTAAATCCAATTTCTGAATGTTTCATCCTTGATTGTTGATACAAGAATCTGCAGATGTTATAGATCTGTATAAATTTCACATTTTAAGCTCAGGAATTGTAATGTCTTCTGAAACATCTGTTTGTAAATTTTCATTTTCGTTTGAGGGTTTGTGTGGTGAGGCTTATTCTCTAAGGGTGTTCTGAATATTTCCAGTTTAGTAACCAGGTTTTGTGATACTTAGATTTACTTGGAAGCAGGACCGACATGATGGCACATTGGGCAATCCCATGTCTACTTCGTGCACCCCAGCAGGCTGAATATCCCTGTCACTTGCTGATGCCACACTGTCAATTTGTGTTACTTAGAGGAAAGTCCTAAAATTATATGGTAGTTCAGTTTGTCAAGATAGATTAGACATATATGAAGAGCATTTTTCCAAAACTCAGTGCGTGGTCTCTTAATATTTTTTTTAAATAAAGGGAGATAACATTAAGGTAATTGCTCTTCACATATATATATTCTTATTTACTATTACATGATGTAAAACTCGAGGAGTGCACATTTTGAGTTCAATTAGACTTTAAATGAATTAACCCAGAGATGCTTGCTTGAAAACACCATCAACTCATTTTTCAGTGGAAGTACATTTAATGAGCTTTGGAAAAACACTCTTCATATGCTAGCGGGCTCTAGTCTTCTTTGCACTCATAGTGATATTATTCAGCCCTGTCAGCTTCCCTACTTTTCAGTCCCAAGGCATCTTTGGCAATTGCACCAAAAGTTGGTGCGCAGTCACACGTTTTTGTTGACTAAGATAAAGTTGGATGCAATATTGCGACATTTGAATGCAGAGTGTTAAAAGCTTGTCAGCTGTGTGGAATCTTAATATTTTTTGGCATCATATACATATAGATATGCAAAATATTAATTTTTTGAGGGATTTTAGTTTCATTCAAGATTATTTTGCGCTAAAATGTTCCAAGCATGCACATGTTGTGGTGGTGTGATTTTATAGCCAGCCAAAAAGGTGCTTGTTCTGAATATTCTTTAATCTTGCCTCCTTCCTCTAAATCAGCCTTGAATCAATATATCAGCAAAATTAAATTATATGTACATTTGTAACCAGCATTCTGCGATGTGTTTGATATTTTCTTTGCGGTTGAATGTGTAGTTTATAGAGTGAAAGAAATGGGAGAAATTTCAGTAAAGATGCACCCACTAACAGTCTCAATATGATACCCCGAAAAAAGGGTCACTTGTAAATTGGCCTGCCTGGGGTCCAAAGGGGAAGCGGAGTCATGAATGGACATTTCATTCATAGAATTCTTTTTCTGAATTTCACAAGGAGAACATTTTATACTGCACAGAAACTTAGGTAATTGCTGGTTTATTGTTTCTCTGAATGGTATGGTGAAAAAAAAGAACTAATATGAAAACATTTAGTATTTGAAATATATACAAGTAAATCCATCTGAATTGGGATAGTGTCCGCAATTATTTGCAGGTGGGGATTGCCTTCAAACTTCAATGATTAGATGGGGTAACCTTAACGATGAGCTGCAAAAGAGAGGTTTGCTTCAAAGATGAAAACATGTTGTGGGTCATACTGAAGTTGAATGAGAGCCAGTGATACGTACAAATTTTAACAACAATAAGATCTAGGTTTCCTCATGTTCATACAAAAAAGATGTGATCCTGTCTTTTTCCAAACCTCAGTTTTGTGAAATCCAACATTATGTGCCACTCAAAACACTCTTTTTCTTCACATTGTCTTAATAGAGTAGGTGTTGCTCAGCTAAGTTCATTGATTCAATTCCTTTCATGGACATTAAATGCCTTGGGAAAGAAAAAAAAATTAAAATTTTCCTCAGTCCACCTGGCTAAAGGCAGTGTAAGATAGTGTCAGAATGTTAGTGATCAGGATGTACAGTGCAATGGCCATGGCCCTATTTGTTTCCTAAGGAGTTGTAAATACCCATGAGGGATCTGGTCTGCTGAGGTAATAATAATGTGAAGTCATGTTAGCAAGAATTAACCTGAATACCAAGACTTTTTATTACAAGTATGCAAATATGGCTTTTTTTTTTTTAACCCAAATTCTTTAGCTCAACACCTACAAAATTTTCATAGCTACTCATCATCATTCCATCCATATTGTCTACTTGGCCATCCAGTTGTCCATCCATCTGGTTGTCCGTCCATCCATCCATCCATCTATCCAGCCAACCATCCATCCAGCCATCCATCGGATCTAGATTTACAGTAGATATAAGCCTAGGCCATTTTGGTTTTTGAGGTTTGTGACACCTACTGGAAGGGTAAATCACTGATTGTGTACAACCAATTAATCCGCTAATATATAAAATCCCCCTTTTTGGGGCCCTGCCAGCCAGTGTTAGGGTGTAGAAATGTGTAAAATGACCTGTGATCTAAAAAAAAGCATCCAATTTTGAAGTTTCAGGTACAATTTTAGCCTTCTACTACTTCTAGATAAAAAAAATAAAATGTGTAGGCCTATGTATTCGCACGCGGTCAAAACCAGCCAAATGAAAAATTGGGGACCAAATCAGAATTTGAGGTGATCTTTTTCAAAAGACATTTGTGAAAAATTTTGGGCGTTGACCCCCCTTTTTCTTCCCGTTAAAAGATCAGGCAAAAGAAGTACTTTAACCTCCATGGAAGAAATTTCCCGAAATCACAGTAGTATAGATCTAGTTAGAAGAACACAAAATGTTAATAGAGCCAAAAGAAGAAAAAAACATAATCTGGAAATGGGAGATAATTAGTGTCACTGCGAAAGTAATTTTGATCTGAGAGTGTCTTCCCTTTCCAGACCTCTTCAGCGCATGCGTGAAATGGAAAATGGTGGCTTATCAAGATAACAATCAACAATGAGTCTAGTCTAGATCCAGTCTGAGTTGCAGAAACCAGTTATCCCTATCGCCTAAAACTTTAACTGAGCACGTGTAACATCGTGGGTTAAGGGATAAAATATTTCAGGTATTAATTTTGTGATATGGATTCATTAACAAGACTAGAATATTCTTGTAACTCAAAGACTAATCAGAAAGAGTCCTCTTTCTCAATCATTGGTCCAATGGATTGGTCATTTGTCATTGTCTCTCTTTCTTTCTCTTTGAGTCTTTAATCTGTTTACAGTGCTTCAAACATTCCACCATATAAGACACGTGAATCGTAATGGGACTCTTTGACAGGTGATAGACTGGTCCATCTTGAACTTGCTGCAATATCACCTTTGGTTAAACACCACAGATACCAGTCGTCTACTAGTCACTTGTTTTTATAGTCTAGTTTAGCATCATGTAGACAGCACAGATTATCTTTCAGACTTAAGATCAACATCTTAAATTCTTATATTCAAGTTTTCAGGGATTGGTAGCCAGCAAACTTGCTGCTGTATGGTTGAATGAGATCATTTGGGGGGAAAGTCAGGTACAGGGGCAGAAAACTGAGAAGCCGAAATCATGCTTCCTATGACTTTAATTAACAGTTTAAAGAGGGACTAAAGTACTTTTATGGTGTAGTGCACAGAATCCTGTGAAATTACTATTTTAACATGCATCAGTGATTCAAACTTCCTACTGACCATCACAAACCCATCAAATCTGACGCGTTTCGAAGAAATCACAAAGAAACACATGCCCATGCCCTCCTGTGTTAGCGTCACTGCTGCTCGCCTCGCCAGAAATACGTGACGTCACCAACACGCCTCAAGGCTATTGCGCGTCGGGCTCAAGGCTATTACGCGTAGCGCTGCACTCAGTAGGGCTNCCAAAAAGGTGCTTGTTCTGAATATTCTTTAATCTTGCCTCCTTCCTCTAAATCAGCCTTGAATCAATATATCAGCAAAATTAAATTATATGTACATTTGTAACCAGCATTCTGCGATGTGTTTGATATTTTCTTTGCGGTTGAATGTGTAGTTTATAGAGTGAAAGAAATGGGAGAAATTTCAGTAAAGATGCACCCACTAACAGTCTCAATATGATACCCCGAAAAAAGGGTCACTTGTAAATTGGCCTGCCTGGGGTCCAAAGGGGAAGCGGAGTCATGAATGGACATTTCATTCATAGAATTCTTTTTCTGAATTTCACAAGGAGAACATTTTATACTGCATAGAAATGTAGGTAATTGCTGGTTTATTGTTTCTCTGAATGGTATGGTAAAAAAAATAATTGATATGGAAACATTTAGTATTTGAAATATACAAGTAAATCCATCTGAATTGGGGCAGTGTCCACAACCATTTGCAGGTGGGGATTGCCTTCCAACTTTATTGATTAGATGGGGTAACCTTAACTGTGAGCTGCGAAAGAGAGGTTTGCTTCAAAGACGAAATCATGTTGTGGGTCATACCGAAGATGAATGAGAGCCAGTGATACGTACAAATTTTAACAAGAATAAGATCTAGGTTTCCTCATGTTCATACAAAAAAGATGTGATCCTGTCTTTTTCCAAACCTCAATTTTGTGAAATCCAACATTATATGCCACTCAAAACACTGTTTTCCTTCACATTGTCTTAATAGAGTAGGTGGTTGCTCAGCTAAGTTCATTGATTCAATTCCCTTCATGGACATTAAATGCCTTGGGAAGGAAAAAAAATTTAAATTTTCCTCAGTCCACCTGGCTAAAGGCAGTGAAAGATGGTGTCAGAATGTTAGTGATCAGGATCTGCAGTGCAATGGCCATGGCCCTATTTGCTCCCTATGGAGTTGAAAATACCCTTGAGGGATCTGGCCTACTGAGGTAATAATAATGCGAAGTCATGTTAGCAAGAATTAACCTGAATACAAGACTTTTTATTACAAGTATGCAAATATGGCTTTTTTTTTTTAACCCAAACATTTTGTTAAGTAAACTAACTATTTTTTAGCTCAACACCTACAAAATTTTCATAGCTACTCCTTATCATTCCATCCATATTGTTTACTTAGCCATCCAGTTGTCCATTCATTAGATTTACAGTAGATATAAGCCTAGGCCATTTTGGTTTTGAAGGTTTGTGACACCTATTAGAAGGGCAAACCACTGATTGTGTACAACCAATTAATCCGCTAATGTATAAAATCCCCCTTTTTCGGGGCCCTCCCAGCCAGTGTTAGGGTGTAGAAACGTGTAAAATGACCTGTGATCTAAAAAAAAGCATCCAATTTTAAAGTTTCAGGTACAATTTGAGCCTTCTACTACTTCTAGATAAAAAAAAATAAAGTGTGTAGGCCTATGTATCCGCGCGCGGTCAAAACCAGCCAAATGAAAAATTGGGGACCAAGTCAGAATTTGAGGTGATCTTTTTCAAAAGACATTTGTGAAAAATTTTGGGCGTTGACCCCCCCCTTTTTCTTCCTGTTAAAAGATCAGGCAAAAGAAGTACTTTAACCTCCATAGAAGAAATTTCCCGAAATCACAGTAGTATAGTTAGAATAACACAAAACGTTAATAGGGCCAAAAGAAGAAAAAACAAAAGGTGTCAAAGACCTAAATGGGCCGGTAATCTGGAAATGGGAGATAATTAGTGTCATTGCGAAAGTAATTTTGATCTGAGAGTGTCTTACCTTCCCAGACCTCTTCAGCGCATGCGTGAAATGAAAAATGGTGGCTTATCAAGATAACAATCAACAATGAGTCTAGTCTAGATCTAGTCTGAGTTGCAGAAACCAGTTATCCCTATCGCTAAAAACTTTAACTGAGCACGTGTAACATCGTGGGTTAAGGGATAAAATATTTCAGGTAATAATTTTGTGATATGGATTCATTAACTAGTCTAGAATATTCTTGTAACTCAAAGAGTCCTCTTTCTCAATCATTGATTCATGATTGGTCCAATGATTGGTCATTTGTCATCTCTTTGAGTCTTTAATCTGTTTACAGTGCTTCAAACATTCCACCATATAAGACACGTGAATCGTAATGGGACTCATTGACAGGTGATAGATTGGTCCATCTTGAACTTGCTGCAATATCACCTTTGGTTAAACACCACCTAGATCTAGTCTAGTCTAGTCTAGCATCATTGTAGACAGCACAGCTTATCTTCCAGACTTAACCCTTTGAACCCTGGGGCCCTAAGCCATAAATGCCCCCTTCCCTGGGCTTCCACATGGAGGCTGACATCTTGGAAGTCCTTTCCCATAATTCCCACACCAAACGTGTCCCTGAATGGTCGTTATATTTAGCACTAAAGTCACGTTACTGAAATGCTTCCGTGTTTCCCGAAATATCGGGACTACGGTGCACAGGAAAATAAGGGGATTCCCTAAATATCGGGATAACGGGTTCAAAGGGTTAAGATCAACATCTTAAATTCTTATATTCAAGTTTTCAGGGATTGGTAGCCAGCAAACTTGCTGCTGTATGGTTGAATGAGATCACTTGGAGGGGAAAGTCAGGTACAGGGGCAGAAAACTGAGAAGCCGAAATCATGCTATGACTTTAGTTAACAGTTTGAGGGAGGAATTCCAAATGAGACTCACGTCTGTTGCTTCTGTCTCGAGTGACATTAGGATTAAGGTGAAGGGTAGGATTAGGGGTAGATTTTGGGTTGTATTGGTAAGCATGAGTCCTGGTTAGCGGAATTCCTTCCCCCGGTTCAATTTCCATTCAGTCACTATATAGCGATTTTCCTCTTGCGTTGGTTATGAGGCACGTTTGGAAATCCTTCCATCTTTAGTTATGGAAGAGTCAGTTTTGTGACATTAATATGAAGTCCTCAAAGAATTGGACTAGATCTTCTAGATTTGTTACCCAGCAGTCCAATGATGGCAACTGCAAGGTCAAGAATACTTATGTGTATTTTATCTGGTTATTGTTTCAGAAATCAATTATGGCTCACACAGTGGTGACATTAGCATGCATGACAGTTGCTCTAGTTGCACTGGTGGAGGCATCTTCATCTTTCTACACCGATAATTACCTCGGACAATCCATTCCTATTGGGAGGGTGGAACCCAGACAACAGAAAGAAGTTGAGAAGGTAAGTAGATTTATTCAGTTTGTAACTTCCTACTGAGGCCTTATGTTTGTTGGGGCAAAGGTGGTAAAGATATGAAATTTATTATTATTATCTGTTTGAGGTCTTTGTCATGCTTTGTCAATATGTCACATCTTTGCAAAAGAAATGAAATAGTAATAAGCCCCCTTCTGTGAATTTAGTGGTCTGCCATTACTCTTACTGTGTAGGTTGAAAATTTCAAAATGATTTTCTTCAATCCCCAGGAACTTTTAGAGTTAATGGGCTTGTATAGTAAACCAAAGTCAAAATCAAATGAGAAAATTGTCAAGTCGGCATCCAAATTCATGCGAGAGTTGTACGAAAGCTTGAAAGAACTAGATGCCATGGAGCAGTCGGCCGATGACTCACATATTCACATCAACAGCGCAGTCAATGCCTCGGCCCTAGGATTAGATCCAGCCAAAGTGGAAGGTGCAGATGTGATTGTCAGCTTTGTGAACCAAGGTAAGAGCTGCAAAAGTGAGTAGAGTTACACAAATGAAATGCATTTTTGTAAAAGGGTGCCTCCTACTTATGTGTGCTTTATTAGTATGGGTGTCATAATAACATAATTTTTTTTTATTACCCATGTTTCTCAAGGGATGTCAATGCATGGAATCAAAGATAAGGAAAAATGCCACTCGCTGAAATCAGGGAATGTTATCTTTCCGTCAAAAAGGTCTTATCTAAGATCAGTCCTGACAAGAAATTGCTTGGGAGGACAAATTGTAATGTTGCCAAAAATATTCATTCTTTCTTTTTTTCCCTGTCGTTTTGGATTCTCTCTATCTGTATGTATATATTAATCATGTATAATTTTCTTGCTTTAAACAAAAATTCTTTGTCGTAAAGATTTGTTATTTAAATTGATATGTTTCAGCTAACTGGTGTTAAAATTTTATAAGCACCTACAGCAAATTCAGAGAACCTCATGAAAAGGAAGTGGCATCCCTGAATAAGCATTCTTCACATACTTGCCTACAGTAGCAGCTGGAAGACATTTAGCAATATACAGAGTATCATAAACTATGAAAATCTACTCTGTGGCTGCCATTTTGAAATTATGAGGAGTTGGAGAGGGCAGGTGTTTGAAAATTTGCTTGTTATCCTGCTGATATCGTGTGGCTGATTTTATTCATTCCAGAACACAGCCGAAAGGGTACTTCTATTCGACACAGTCGAGACAGCACTTTTTACTTCGACTTCAGTGAAGTTTCTGTGGGAGAACAGATGAAAGGGGCAGAGTTGAGACTCTACAAAAAAGTCTCACAGACATATAAGTCTGGAACATTCACCTTGAAGCTCTTTGCTATCAGACAAGGGCCGGATGCAGAGTACGTGAATTTGTTCTGATTTTTATATTTACAACATAATTGTTTTTGAAAATGAAAAGGAAAATACGACTTTTATTTATCCTTTAGGGAAACTGGTTTACAACATCATACGGTGTTACACATTTCATTCATAATGAAAACACATAGAACAATACACATCTTTTGACCATTTTATATGGTACAAAAAAAATAGCTCTTTAGAATGTTCTTGCTGAGCAGTGTGGTTTTTTTTTTTTGCGGCCATGCAGTCGATAGGGAAAAAGTCTTTAAAGAGTTGATACCTCACTTTTTTCAAATGATAAGCTGTAATTGATACTTAAAAAGCTGGCTTTCGAGAGGTAGAATGAATATGCTGTTGGTTAAATGGTGATGGAGTCAACTTATTTTTTTTTTTTTTTGGTTTGTTTTTGATTGTGAATTCAATGTTATTGTCCTTTGATCAATACTGAATTTCTTCCTGACACAAGTGAAATGGACCTTTGACATCTATTCTTGTCTCCCGGATTTCTGAAGATTTTATAAATTCTTGTAACTTGTATATCCTTGTTTTGTTGATTAGTCATTTTTGATCCATGGCAGAGTGCTGATTTTCTATATGTGGCTGGGCAGCCTGTGAATAACCATGACATTATTTTGCACATTTTAAGATACAAACAGGAACTGCCTCAGAGATAATTTTAAAAAAAGGAGGGAAAAGTTCAACCAGTTGATATACAGGATCGTATCACCATTTATTTAAATAGTATTTCTGAATACCGTAACAGGAACAGCCATGTATGAAAACCAACATTCACCTTTGGAAATGTAAACCGGGTTATAGCAACATTACCTTTTAATCCCAACAGAGACCGTATCCTAGAATTAGAATCCAGCTTGAATGTGGACTGGGATAAAAGTGGCTGGCTAATCCTGGATGCAACAAGAGCTGCCCAGAACTGGACCTTCTTCCCTCATCAGAATATGGGCTTGTATCTCAAAGTGGTGGACAGTTATGGTCAGTACTTCAGGGTTTTCCAGTTGTTCCACCATTTTAACAGAATTCTGTTATTCTCTTTTTCAACTGTTTTGTTTGGGTTAACCTTCTTCTTCCAGTGGTTTCTCTGATGCTCTTAAATATTAGTATTTTGTTCTTGTAAATTCTTTTTACTGAGTATAAATGTTATATTTTGTTAACATGATATCCTGCTCAGATTTATTGACTACTATAAAATCATCCCTACATGTATGTAAGACACTTATGGAACTTCCACAGTACATTAGGACCTTAGTAACCCAAATTTTCATCCATATTTTGTGATCCATTCTCTCAAATCTGTAGTTAAGTCTCTAGTGCTGAGCAAAGGTTTTGATGAGTTAAGTAGAAAAGAATGCTCAGGGTTGGAATTGAGATTTGGTGATATTTGTTAATCTTGATATCTGATGTCTTTGTTGAATATGTATGATGGTTGTATTTAAATGTCTGAATATGCTAGATTTAATGTTGTTTCAAGAATTTGTTGAAATGTGTTATTTTTATAAATATTACCTTTAATACCTTTGTAATTATTCATCTTTAAAAAAAAAAATAAAAAAAGGTGGGATTTAAGTGTGGTCCATTCTTACTAAGAGTGCCAAATCTCTAGTCTGTAGCTTATCTAGCCTGTATAAAAGGAGAGAAATAGTGTATCCCCTTAACAATGGAGATGGTTCATTTGTCATCCTTTTATGCTGTTGAAGCAAGAAAATTCTTGATGTTGTTATGATTTCTGTTGTCATTCTCTACATCAGGCAGAGAACATGATCCTGAAGACATTGGCATTGTCAGTGCAAGGGGATCAGCAGATAAACAGTCCTTCCTGGTCGGTTATATGGCCATGACCAGAGACCTCCTGTCCAGACGGACACGATCCCTCCGTAGCAAGAGATGGGCGGATAAGGATGATGTGTCTTATTCCGACAATCCTTATGCTGAACATTCCAGAACTGGTGAGTAGGATTGTATAGGCCTTGATTACAATGGAAACCTGATTTTAATGACAAAATTTTAATTTCCCATTTTTCCCTTCCTTTAAACTTTTGTTAAAAAAGCCTTCTATTATTGGTCCTGGAAGAGCAAAAGATCAGACTGTAAACAGCATTAATATCTCACGCATAGTACACGGTTTCATGTGACTAGTGATGGATTTATGAAACCAAGTTGAAATAATCATGATTTGCGGACAGCATGCAATGATTGACAGATATGATCCTGGTTCAGAACAGTTGTTTAAAGCAGGCCTTTCTCAGGCTAGCATATATAATATCACGGATGATTGCATGTACATGTAATGGAGACTGTTAAGCGACAAGGCTGTTGTATATTGCTCATTGGAAGTGATGCTGCATATGAGCCAAAATACAGCAAACAGATAACACGTAAATGCAGTCATAAATGAATGATGAAACAATGTCACAAGAATGTAACCTGTGTAACTTGGTTGTCAGTTTATTAAAATAAAAATCAAGGATGTAGTCCGTGTAGACTATCCCTAGTGTCAGCGGGATGGTATTCATTATTTATTTTAAATTAACTACAATACTCCAAGGAATGCAGATGGAATTTTCCTTTCTTCAACCTTTTTGTAAGAAGTCTTTTTCTTTTCAGCAGCAAAAGAAGGATCGCATAATCTAAGAGTTTACTTGCCTTTTCTCAATACCTCATCGACTATCCTGTGATAACTGAGTTTAACTGTATGTGACTAGAGATGATACTTCTTATTATTGAAAGTGCATTTGTATCATACAGTCTGTGTGTGTTCTATGTCATGATGCAATTTTCTCGAGCTGAAATGTTACCAGTTTACCTGTCTGTATTACACAGAGTTGGTTAATTTTATATTTTAGACCATGTGTTACTTTATTGATATGTTTATGCAGAGGAAACCAAACAAGGTATCTTGTTCTTGTAACTTGCAAATTAAAGTGGAAGGTTTCTAGACCAGTTTAAGCAAGTGGGTTACGCTTGGAGATATAAATCCCCATACTCTGCTGACACAGATGTAAGAGGAAAAACTTTCTAAGTTAAATACCAGCGAATGGATGTAACTGTATTTTATGTATAGAAATAATGGAAACTGAGTAGATTTTACTGTGTTGTGAAATGCATGTTGTCAGGTATCTGCAAAGTAGATGATTCTGTGTCATTAATTTTCATTTATGTCTAACAGGTTTTGCCCACTACAGAGCCCACAATAACTGCCAGCGACACAATCTGTACATTAACTTCAGAGAGATCGGGTTTGACAACGAGGTTAGTGATCTTCCTTTTTATATAGAAATGTCAGGGATGCCAGAATGCCAAAAGTTTTTGGAAAAACAAAAATCAGATCCGAAAGGATAAAGCTTATTTTGAGAGATATCTACACAAAGACCTTACCCCTCTTATACAATTCATACTATGATGTGATCTTTGCGCAGGCTTCCCTTGAATTTTTGGTCAAGCAATTAATTAGGAAGAATTACAAGGCAACTTCTGTATTGCACAGAAACTCTCATGTTGATGTTAGTTTCTGAATATTTTGCTGGTAGCTGCCGCCATCCCTGAAGTGTTCAAAGGCATTAGTCTTAGGAACTTTTCAGGTGAAGCTGCTTTTTAACAGATTTATGATAATGTTTGTTACATCACAAAATTTTGTCAAAGTTTTGATTTTGTCAGTGGTTCTCATAACTGCATGTTTACTTTAGTCTTTGTTTTTTTTTTCTGAATTCATATTTCAGCTGTTACCAGGTGTAACTTTGAATGAAGCAACTAACGAGGACTGTAATTTATTGCACTACAATGATATGGAGAAAACTATTATAATTAATGTCAGAGAAGCATACTTTTGTAGACTTTCCTATTCTTCACTGGATTCTGTTTTAAGTTATGCTTAGGGTCTGTTATTATGGAAAGTACCTTAGCATGATATTTGATGTGGTTCAAAAAGCTTTTAAAGTTGGATGATTTATTGAGATTTTTCTTTTTTTAAAGAGTTTTATTAATAACATCCCTACACAAAGACTTATAATCCGTTTTTAAATTTCAGTTTTTGATCGCACCTGAGGGATACTCAGCCTTCTACTGTGCTGGTGATTGCTCCTTCCCCCTCGGCATCCATATGAATGCCACCAATCACGCCATTGTGCAGACCCTCGTCCACCTCATGGAACCGTACAATGTCCCTAAGCCGTGTTGTGCTCCCACAAAATTCGGCACCATCACTCTACTTTACTACGACGATAATGCCAGCGTTGTGTTGAAGAGATTCCGTGAGATGATTGTCAAAGCATGTGGCTGCCATTAGATTTTCAGACAAATAGACAATGAGGTGGACATTTCCACATTGTCACCTCTCAGATACCAAAGATGTTGGCTGTGAAGGGAGAGACAAATGTTGAAGGTTATGGTGATTGGATATTTGGGTAAATGTGGAACTGTTATTGATCTTGCATGTGAGATGGTACCTGTCATTAACTTTTATGCATATCATTCAGATCAAGAGTGCTGGCTATTTTTTCAAGACAGTCTAACTCTTGCAGAATGAAGGGTTGTAATTGTGCTGTGGAGAGTGCACAGATAGGGTTGTGAAGGCTAGGAGGCGTGGTCTACTTGGAAGTGTTTTTGGTAATCACCTTTTCTCTTTAAGCTGTTGTTTTGGTGGGTGTTGGGATATTGATATTGGGTTTCTGTAGCAGTTGAATTTCTGTTAATATGTTGTATTTATATCCATGAGGATGTCAGATTTATCTAATAATACTTGCTGGTATATATGGGATCAGCAAGTCATTGTTTGCAATTGCAAAAATATAACACTGCAGAAAACTACAAATTTCAATGAGAGTGTGATTGCCACATGGTGGGATATCATGAATTTGAGTGAAATTAAAACTCTTTCAGACTAGTATAGGCAATAAAGTTTCACCTTTCGGTGTACATGAACATAAAAAAAAGTGCATTTTGACAGTGTTCATCTGATAATGTGAGTTTGTTGTATTCCAGTGGAGTGGATTACATTTTCAAGAACAAGGGAGAAGCTACTTGAAGAGAGAATAGAGCAGATGAAATTAGTGAAGGGAAGGTGTGACTTGCACTCACAGTATGTCCTGCAGTCAGTCCAAATGAGGCTTTTGTTGCTTTTTGGCTAAATCAAGCTGTTGGCCTGACACGAAAGCTTCTGTTTATGCTTTCATTAGGTGAAAACAGTTTTGATCTAGGGTGATTATCCTGGTCCTAAATCTGGGTATTTGAAGAAGCAGAAGGTGACCCCATGCAAAGGAGAAAAAATTCTGAGGTAACACATTTGAGGAACAATTTTTATCCAATATAACTGATGTACTATGCCTCCCAAAAACTAACTTATCCCCAATACCTGATCTTCAGCCCATGGAATCAATGTTTTTGTGTATTGAAGTATTTGAAGTGATGTTTGTTTCAATTTCTGCAACAAACAAAAATTTGATATTGCATGGCTCCATACACCTCAGAGCTGATATTTCAGTTTCTAGTTAGGTGACATAAACATCATTTTGACTGGCTGGAAGACATGTGTATCTAAACAGTATTCACTGCCAGTTTTGCAACATGAAATTTATGCAACACATTCACTTGACATACATGGGGACAAAACTATGCTATTTGCCAGTATTGCCAGTAGCAGAGAGAAAGGAAAGTATTTAAATATGTGATAAAGCACCACAATATTGGTATCGGGGTTGCCGTTTTACCGATAATTATCGGAAATCCGATATATTTTATCCTATTGGAGATTGCTGATTTTTCTGATAATTGAGAAATACTTCAAATACAAGGGGAAAGTGGGCATATATGATAACATAAATTTGCGAGGATATCGGGCCGTCGCAAAATTTTCTTGGCAACCCTGTGGTATACTGCCACATTTCAGGGCTTCAGAGATGTTAATGAAGCTGTAGGGTTTAAAGTGATCTTCATGATGAATAGAAACTTACAGAAGTCTGTAATACAGCATGAGAGATATCAGTCAGCTTACCTTACTTTACTGAGCCTTTTGGCCTTATGATATCAGTCGAAAATTTAATGCTGTCATTTTCTTCAGTTCTCTCCACACTAGCATCTGCAGTGTATTATTGATATTGTGCTTCATGTATGTCAAGAAATGATTTTTATACAAAAATGTTAGATTTATCTTCGTCGCATGTAGTTGTGGACTCTTCTTTTGCCTCCGAGTGGCTGCCCTTGAAATGGGAAATTTTAATGTGCCTTGCAAAACATGTATTGTTAAGACATATCAATCAAAATTGTGCCTTGTTTATCTTTATAACTTTACATATATGTATATTCAGCTTTGTACGCTGTGGTGCTTCATAAAACCAGCTCTGTGGGTAACACTGCAGTTAGGCCATTGTGTATATATGCCTTGTCATTGTTGCATGTCTGGCTCAGTCTCTGACAGCAAGGCTACAATGCCACCATGACAGATTCAAGAAAATCTACTTTAGTGATCACCGTCTGTCTCCGACTGTGCTTGCTCTGATAACAGGGCAGTAGAGAGACAGTTACTATGGGTTTGAGGTGGGCAGTCAAAATGTACTGTAAGTAGACACCTTGAAATTTCTATAAAATTTGATTGCCACTTGTAGATCTATATGGACTCTTTCAAAAGTAATTTAAATTGCTGAGAACATGTTTTGCCAGTTTTGTTTAATTATGCTTAGATAAGTTTGTTCTTAATTTAGCCTAAGAAATCTGGTTGTTCTGTGAAATAGAGTAGAGAGAATGGAGAGACTAGTAGAATAGTAGAGACAACCGCAATTCTTGGACTCTGCACAAGACTTCAGGAGCGTTGTGAAGTGCCGTTATACATTTCTCTGTCATTGTTAAAAATTTCTCATCTGAAGCAAAGATGCTAAGATGTTCTGTATTATTTATCACACGTCTCCAAGTCGCTGTTAATGCAAAAGTGTTAGGCTGATTTGATTAATTATGCCATTTATTGCCTCATCCTGTTAGTTGATGGCAGACTGCTCTGATACCAAGCAAGTAAATCCATTCCACTCTTCTCTCAGATGGATGGGGCATGACAAGAAAATCGAAGAATGCCTGCCTTAACCACAGATACTGCTCAGAGCAAACTGATGTCTCCTGTGCACAAGGGTTAATTGCCGAGTTCAGAGAAATCAGGTTGTCACCCTTTGGTGCTATTTTTGGCCGTTTTATGAAGCAGCTTTGCGACTTTTGATTGTTATAGTGGTGCTGATTTTGTTTCAGTGTTGTATAGCCAGTTTTCACAAACACAAATGTCCTATATCTTAGCAAAATACAGCATTTATTAATATTAAAAGGTTGTGTGAAGAGTTACTGGAATAATGCCTATGGATCTGCTTTTCTAAGTTCACCTTTTGTTCATTTTGTTTAAAATATATATTTTTATACTGTCATATAATCAGCCAGATAGATATGTCAGACAATTAAAATTTTATGAAGCTGCATGACCTGGCCTTGAATATTTCAGTGTAGATAATATTATTCTTTATGGTAAGTTGTGCCTTTGTTTCTGTTATACCAAGGATTGAAATTTGTATATATCTGATTAACATCAAAGGCATTTATGGTTGTGATTATGTATTATTATTTCCAAGTTTCTCATATCGTTTGCTTTTCTTTTTTTTTCCAGAATTTTCTCATATCTGATAAGACATGGATTTATTGTCTTGAGATTATTAGGATTGGAAGTTCAGTACCAAGAATAGAGGTTTAGAACAAAAAGTGGCAGTAGATCATTTAAGATATATGTTTGGCGGTTTCCACTTTTCAAATTTTAAGAAGACAAACCTGTGTCATAAAGGAACAAGTAGATTTTTAATGGTATCTGATTCTTTTCATCTGTGGCAGTTTATAAAAACTGTCAGCCATCACTCACAAATATGACCGCAAGAGCAATTTTATACAGTCAAGCTCCTCAAGATATTGTTTTAATAACAGAGCTTTAGGTTATCAAATTAAGCAAAGGAACGCATACAAATCTGACATCGCAGAGCTGTTGTGATATAGGCCAGTTTATGCATTTATAGCTCCCCTTGAAGATTTGAACAAGCTTTTTGCTATATTTGCTTCATATACTTTTAGTTTGAAGCAAAATGATTCAGTTTTATACTTTGAATCACGTTTTATATTTCATATTTTCCAAAAATACTTTTGTTTCCTTGCAAACGGATCTGCTTGGTGCTTGAACATGTTTAATTCCCTTCAAAATAATGGATAAAATTTTATTATCAGTTGAATCTCTGTTTTTTTTTCTTTTTTCATTTTGAAGTTTAAAGCCAAAGATGATTCTTCCTCATGGTACCTTGTGGACAGTGGTAAAAATCACAAATTATTTGCTTAACCATAAAAATGCCCTTCGCTGATATAATAGGTGATATAGTCACGCCCCAGGCGGGACGAGATTGTTCATAGTTATATCCTCTCGACCGCCTCGGGACTTTTTCTGTTTCAACCGGAACTGAATAAGCTTTTGAATGATATCTCATGTGCATTGAAAAAAATGAAATGTCAGCTGGAGAAAGTGAAGTATGCCATTGATGTCGATGCAAGATAACAAGACAGGTTTTTTGTTCTGACGACAATGATAGCGACAAACTTATTGAAGTTACTGTATATACTTTTGGAAAGGGCATGAATGTATCTATCTAATAAGACAGTAAACTTTGGACTTAATTGATTTTATTCATACATTTGGTGAGCCCAAAGATGACAGAAAAAGAAAATTGGCGGCCATTTTGAATTTTGAGAGGTCATGTGATCACATAAATGACTTGAAAGTCACCAAAAGTAAATTTTTGAATAGATCATCCCATTGCCTTTCCCAAAATATATACTTTTACACTAGTATAATTGACTGGCACTTCATTGTAAACCAACATAAAAACATATCAAATCCAGCAAAATCCCCCTGGCCCTTTGGAAAATTGCACTGGGCGCTTATAGAGTTAATTGACTTTTTAACTCTTTACTCTGTATTGGAAACATGATATATTGGCTTGTTTTCCAGGTCTGATAATATATTTT
>JAWQUT010000091.1:943926-958252 GCA_033807755.1 Ellobium chinense | reverse complement strand
TTTACAAGATTTAAAAAAAAAAAAAAAAAAAAAAGACACTGAGAGAAGTTAAAACACCTTGCAGACTAATGTAAATTCTCAGGTGACCATATAGGATGGGTTCAGCATTTTAAGCATTCAATCAAATGTACTTTTTGATTTTTATGTTTGTTTTGTTTAGCATTTATACATACTTCACAGTGAAAATATTTGGGGTGCCAGCATGCATGGAACTTGTACCCAGCATTTTCTTTTATGCAGAACATTTTGTAATTATGTCATTTTGCTTAATATTGCATATCAGATTTTTTACAAACATTTTTATTATGAAATTTTTAACGTGTAACTGGTGACTTCAACCACTGGAACCACCGAAATGTTGAGTGAAATGTCATTTATTCAGCACACGACATCGCAAGTTAAGTTTTTTTGTCTGTAAGATATATTGTTGACAAACTTACTGTACCTCTTAAAGAAAAAAGCCATTATACAGGCATTTTCTTTTATTGCATTGTTGTAGTTTATTTCGTAGTAATAAAGAAATGATGCTTTAGAAATAACGGGTTTGTTTGATTTTGCACAAGGGGAATGCAGGGATTTTTTTTTTTTTTTGCTGCAGTAGACACTGCTTAATTACAATCTACTTAAATGAATTTTCTCGATGTGTAGTACAATAACAAAACCATAAACCTCCAGGGATGTCAAGAGGCCAAGGTGTGCATCTCAACTTCTGTCTTTATAGAAGCTGAAAATGGGCAGATTATTCACATCTTCCAAGCTGACAATCGAGGGGAGACTACTGCACAAAAGATCAGTCAGGTTGCCAACAAATGAAAAAGACTGCATTCTGCACAGAATGCATTTTAAGTTATATGAGACATAATTTATTTAATACTATAAGTCAGCACAGTTCTGTAATACGTGGCACTTCTGATACTCTCAAGAAGTCATGTGATAGCTTTTTCTGAGCATGCGCTATCCAAGCTCTTGCCCCGCAGATATTTTAGAGGCAGGCAGGAAACCTTGTAGGCTGATCAGGGCCGGTAAGTCTGTGATGCTGTATAACAAGTACTGTATTATTAAGTCATCAGCAAGAGTTCCCTCCATCTCTTAGATTCTGTAGCGTTTCCTTCGGCGTTAGTGTCAGTCTTTTCTGTGTGCTGTAAGGGCAAAGAGTGGAGGATGGATGAATGGATGGATGGATGACATTATGCAGAGAGTAGATGGATGGATGGTTGAATGAATGGAAGGATGAGTGGGTGGTTGGATGGATGGATGGATGGATGACAAGGATGAAGAGTGGATGGATGGATGGATGGATGAGTGGACAGCCAAATGTCTAAGAAGACAGTATGGATGGATAATCACACCTACTAGGTCTGGGCACGGATTGGACAGCATGTTCGAATCCCGTGAGACAAATTTTGGAGTTGACTCTCTGACTCCACTAACTGTGATGTCAAGACTCAAGAGTCGCTTACCAAGCTACATTTTAACATTGGAGGAGTCGCAATGTCAATGGATTGGAGTCTGGAACATCTTGATTCTTCTTACACCCCATTCGAGGATCCCGATACACTGAGAAAATGCTGGTGTTATCCAACCCCTGACTTCATTTTATCACTTGAGATGTCGATTCTCTGCATCTGTCACAATACTTACTTCTCCGGCGATACCATTCAATCTGGCACGGCAGTATCGATTCACTCTTTACAGCAGTCTCGACTCGCCCCCATCTAGCAGTTTTACCTTTTTTTTTTTTTATGGCTACTAGACTGTGCTTATTTTACTCCGGCAGCATTTTATCGAAATCTCGCTATTATGATATCGACATTTCCCTTCTGACAGAATTGACAACTATACAATATCGATTCATCTATGCTTGCAATGACCGACATATTTTATTCCGGTAGAATCTTTTCGCCCCAATTTTCCGGTTTCGACGACAGTATCGATTCACGCTAGTTTACTTTTGTGTCATTCGAATCTCATTTTATTCGTCCAGTCCTTTTTTCTCATTCTAACGGACTCTCTCCTCTACAGCAGTCTCGACTCACCCAGATTCTTAAGCAGCCATCCTTTCGCTGTCTTGCGCCTCCTCAGCCATGTTGTTGATTTCCTTGCCAGCTACAAAATCCGCCAGGGTTCCTCCCATCAGCGCTTCCGTCTGCTTACTGTCAATCCCGTTCCCGGCAACTTCTTGTGATGACGTCATTTCCGCTCCATCATCATCGGCTATAAGGTCGGCGGTGCCATCGTCTCTCTGGTAGGTGTATCGAATGACGGACGGTGGTGGGAAAATCGTAGGAAAAAACTGGCCATCCATCTGTTGAGACGAAAACAGAGAAACTGGGTTAGGGATGGGGTGGCTCACCACGTTATTTTCAAGGCTACAGGAATGAGAATTTTTGGGTGCTGTGACGTATATTTTCAACATTTCACATCATGCCTCGATACGGTACACCACACCACACCACACCACGCCACACCATACCACACCACACCACACCACACCACACCAAACAACACCTCAACACACCACACCACACCACCGCACCACAGCACACTGCAAGGCACCGCACCACACCACACCACACCACACCACACCACACACCACACCACACCATACCACACCACACCACACTACACCACCACATCCAAATCTGCCCCCCTCCTCTCCCCTTCCTGCCTTAAAAAAGAAATTGTCGGACGGCACTTAAGGTTCTGAATTGCATTTCTTCCAAATTCCGAAGTGTAAATTACCCAATCATCGTATGTCTTTATCACGTTCGCTTACAAAGTACAGTGGAACACGGATAATGCCTACACTCTGGGACCGACCAAAAGTGTACTTATATAAATATATACAGAAAAATCTATTACCCATACACTTACCCTTAGAGAAGAAAAATTGGGACCCAAATTAACGTACTCGTGTTTACATCATGCCAAGTGTGTACGTATATAGTGATCTCCACTGTTTCTTACTAATCTGAACATGCTCGGTTTAACTTTCAAATACCCAGGAAGTAGGCTTTCCTCTAATACTTTAAATCCTCGACATACTATCAAACAATGGTACATGTATTTATCCTCAATATTGATATTAAATGTCCAGATTTAGCACAGACCGTTTTGAAATACATGATCGTTTCGTGTTTGAGCACCCGATTGACAATTGAAATAAGAGACATACAGTATACAGAAAAGCAAATGAATAGGAGTGTGAGGGCAAGACACAAAAACAGCAATAAAACAACTGAGAGACATGCATCCTCACTATCATCACACAGCCTACTAATTCTTACTTTCCCATCCACTAAAACCTATCCCGGCCACGAATAACAACTAATGAAGCCTGGTACTGGACCATAAAAGTATGTACCTAAATGGCTATGAAGACACCTTAATGTCGTGAAACTTACAATTCTGGTGTTGGTAAGACAGTCGGCGGAGATATCTTCTTTACAAGGGTCGCTGTCTAGTGGAGCTGGATGGATGGATGGATGGATGGATGGAGGGATGGGTGTGTGGTTGGATGGATGGATGGATATGGATAGGTATGTGGTTAGATGGATTGATGGATGGATGGATGTATAGGTGAGTGTTAGATGGATTGATGGATGGATGGATGGATGGATGGATGGATGGATGTGTGGTTAAATGGAAGTATGGATAGATGGATGGATTGATAGTTGATAGGAGTGTGGTTAGATGGATGGATGGATGGATGGATGGATGGATAGATGGGTGTGTGGTTAGATAGAAGGATGGATAGAAGGATGGATGGATGGATAGGTATGTGGTCAGATGGATTGATGGATGGATTGATGGGTAGGTGAGTATTAGATGGATGGATGGATGGATGGATGGATGGATGAAAGGATATAATGTTCCACATGTTTACAACAAAGTATATTACATAGCATTATGTTCCAATGAAACTGTCTGACACTTATGCCATGAAGATGGCTGCCACAAGGAGAATAGTGACTAGTATGTTGTATTTGTTAATAAGGAAGATGATAATGATAATGATGATGATAATGGTATTATTGAACGTTGTGATGATACAGACATTGTTATTTATTGTTGTTGTTGTTGTTGCTGCTGCTGCTACTGTTGCCGCTGCTGCTGTTGTTGTTGTTGTTGTTGTTGTTATTGTTGTTGTCGTTGATGGAGACAGAAGATTTTCTCTAGCCAGGAATTATAATTTGAAAATATGTAATATTTTATTCTAAACTGTCGTTGTTTTTGTTGTTGTTGTTGATGATGATGGCGATGATGATGATGATGATGATGATGATGATGATGATGATGAAAAAAGTTCCTACCACTCACTACACCACCAAGCAGCACATATAGTCCCATTAAGGCACATATCAAGTAGCTGTAGCAGTAGCTTGGCGCCATATTGTCTGTACTTTTTCTTTGTAGATGAGACGTGTCGGTCGTTTCTGTCTTACACTATCGTCTGAGATAAAAAATAAAGGCTGGTTCACGTGTTATTGGTGCCATTTTTATTGTTCCGTTTGAGAATTGTACTTGTGAAGGTTTTTAAAGACCCGACCGGAATACAAAAGGCGGGGAGTGGTATGATGGGATACTTTCACTTATTTTAATTCAGCTTCACAGTGGAGAGCTATTTTGACAAATTTTACGATAAAGCATTACATACTGCATATATAAACTTTGCAGTTCCCTGGTTTACGGTTCATCCAAAGGCTACGAAAAAGGAAACTAATATAAAACTTCAAAAGCTTGAATTTATAGAATATGTGAAAGCAAATCTGTCTGAGTCAAAGCAGTGGCTACGATCATTAATTATAGGCGGGGTTTCCCATTCAGCTGTAACGACTGGACGGCATTCCCAACATAAATGAAAGTTGTTGTTTTGGGGTTTTTTTGTTCTTGAAGGGGGAGTTCGCCTATATCATTTGAGTGTCTTTTTCAGGAGCAGGGCGTCATATGACGCAATGTACTATAAAGTATTTTTCAATTGATTCCGATTATGGGCGGGTCCCGGCAAAATGGTCTCATAGAACTTTTCTATAACTGTGGCAGCACTGATGATTATAAAAAGATGCTATCGAAGAATTACCATTTATGTAATCATTTCTCATCACTTAAACAAGTTTCATTAATTGGCATTATCTCTTCAAGTATGAAAATAATAAAATTCATGAAAGCAAGAATAATAATAATTAAAAATATCATAATAAATGATGATGATGATGATATCTACAATACCTTCTCAGTTGAGTTTCCACAGATAGTAAACCCTCATTTTCTGCCCTGACTTTTATAGGTAAAAGGTTCATCGACCTGGGTATGTGCAACATACAAAAAAAAAGAAGATAAAATCAAAGGAAGACAACATTACCACTGAGAACCCTGCGGGAAGGCTGTGCTGAGACGGCTGTAACCACAAGAGTGAAGGTCAAGGCTGAATTCATGGGTGTCCGTGACAGACGGTGAGTGCACAGAGAATTGGTGGTGGAGGGGAGGGGGAGGTGAGTGTCTTTTGGGGTGAATAATCTGTAATTGATTTTGTAATGTTTGTTTTGCTATTAGCTTAGCCCACCATGCAAATTAGTGCGGATGTTTATATCTTCCCACGTTTTGTTTTTCTTTTTGTTCTTAAATCCTCATGGGGATCATGATTATGTCTGTCACAAAAGAAAAAAACAGATAATAAACCGGAAAGTCTATATCAAGTTTCTGCGTCATGTGCATAACAAAGAGATTTTTTTTTGCTTTTGCGTTCAAGGTCGAAACTGAGTTGTTGTTGTTTTTTTTTCCACGGTTAGATTAATAAACATTCTTTCCACCTCCTCTGGAAGTTTGACTTGGTAACTCTGCAAATAAACAATTATTTATACTACTTATATCGAAATGCATTAATAATGTTAGTTTTGTCTGCTTTAAGGCCATTTTTTCTCTTCACTTTTTAGAATCGTCACTGCTCGGACAAACATGTGTATCTCAGGTTCTAATAAATTTGAAATCTTGAAATAAAAACCATAGTGTTTAGAAATAAATCAAGGAATATAGACACAATAATATATAAAGTTTGAAAATGTGTCCATAGTGACGGGTTCTCCACACCTATACGTCGGAAGGCATCTACGGTGCACGAAATACTGGAAAGAAACACGGCAATAAATCTGCACGAACTTATCATGTTTATTTGGAACGACTTGAAGCTATTTAAATGATCGGAAAGCTAGAAAGTAAGAATGTATGTACTGCCAGCGGCAAAATAAACCAAGCTGAAAAAAAAATACTTTGGGATAATTTTGAAGTTCTGAAACCACAAAAGGACCATCTTCAATTCAAAAGAAGATACTTACAAAATTCCAGGTCAGTAGTTGCTCAAATAGCCGGGTTATAGTTTGCAGCGAGCTGAGAGAGTTTGGTTTTTTTTTGGTTTTCTAAATTTATGCGTATAGGTATGGCCAGTTAATGTAATTGTTCCTACGCTCAAGCGTCCTCTACAATCAGCTTCATAGCATTTTTAGATCACTTTATGCCTCAGATTGTAGGTTTAACCAAACCAAGTGTAAGGGTTGGAATAGACAGAGTATTCTTAAGGAAGTATCTGTATCATAGGACATCCCTGCATGGATTGTCCCTAGTTGTCAAGCAGCCGAAGTATGATTTAAGTAAAGACATAGGTTTATGAGCATGTTAATAAAGATTCTTGTATTCTTGTATTCTTGCATGATTTAAGAGCAGTATCCACTTGATTCAGGGACAACTAACCCATTTTACAAAAGGGAGGACAAGGGAAAAATGTGACTTAAAATATAAACGACGGGAAGTGGACCCACATCATTCAATCAACGCCATAACCATTTGGCCACGATGCTTCACATTATACATATATATACTATATATATATACGCTTTTTATACACTATATAATTATTCTTGCCAGCAGTTCTCATGAGCTGAAAACTGTCAGGTCTAGGTTTGTCTGTGAGACTGTTGGGCAGAACGGTTTACGACTTTATCTTAATCTCCCAACTAGACTCAGGTGTGAATGAATACCCGGCTTTAGAGCTAGGGGCTCTGCACTGATGACGGCGTAACGACTTTCTTATTATGAGTTTCATTTGTAATATTGTGTGTGCATATATATAGAATGTAAATTTCTCAATGTTTATCTGTATTACGAATGAGATGTATAACACTGTGTGGCATCGTAAAGCAAATCTTTTTTTTTTTTAAATTTCATTCTAGTTGACTGAAATGTAAAGCTATGTACGCCATTCCACATGGGGACAAAGAAAGACAGATCATAACTTCTAGCTATTGTTTGTCTTTCAATATAAACCGAAAAACAAACAAAAAGTCACAACTTTAGTGTCATCATAATGAGTTCTGTGCAGCGCTTCCGGGTGTGGACCGCTTTGATCACGTGCGTAGTGTAATATATCACTATAATTAATGCACCATTTTGTACTTTACGGCCACTCCATGGAACATGACTCATCACTGAAATCTAGGCAGCGCACCCTCATTGTCTTGTGCTTAGGGTAAAATATCGTAATGACTGGCACATTATTTTGCAATTTGGCGTGCAATCTTCTGTGTCAAATCTAAAGACAGCTTTGCCAGAGTTTCCTACCAACGCATGTTCAAGGCACACTGTACTAAAATCCCGTTTAATTGATCGGTTTGAATAGAAAATGCCTTAGTGTGCAACTCTGTTGCAGCTCTCTTTGGATTTGACAGGGAAGATTACACGTCGAAGTGCAAAATGGTTCCTTAGTTATGCTGATGTATTTACCCTAGCCATTTGACCAAAGGGGATGCGCAGCAAAGACCTCACCAATGAATCATGTCCTATGGAATGGCCGTAAAGCAATTTTTTTAAAACATAAAAGGCTATCGACACGGTCGGTGTTGTTTACCTCTTAATTACTGCATTACAGCAATTAGTACGGCACACTGTGGGTTGATTAAAAAATCGAATCATAAATGCTCGTGCACCCTACCCAGATTTTATGGACAGAGAGCAGACCAACTGCAAAAAAAAAAATCCGACGGACCCCAATAAAATGATCAGTTGGTGGTCATAATTATTATTCATAATCATCCGCATAGACCAACATGCCGCATTTTGTTTGTAATTTGGTGACATGCCTCATGATGACTCATGAAAAGCCATTCACCTCTCCTTGATAATATTAGATCTGCTGATTTCGTGGTTTTTTTCAGTAGAGTGACTTCCCTTGAGTGAGGTCTAGAAAGCTGTGCCTAGGCCCAAGCCTAAGCTAGAAAACTAAGCTATTCGCTCCCTAAAGAAGTATTAGATTAGCTCACTTAGCTATTTCCGAAGAGTGACTTCACTTGAATGGGGTCACATAAGTATTCTCCACCATAAGAAGTGTTGCTGCATTGACAATTAATTTCAACAAGCTAAGTCCCATTAAAAGTTTAGCTGCCCTTACCGAAATACACTGTACATCAGCAACTCCTTTCAGCACTTTCACTACCATCACTACCACCATTTCCACTACTATCACCAACAGGAACATCACCAACATGGCTACTACTTACTCCTAACTGCATTACAACTAGTGCTACCGCTCTTTGACTTACCACTACTACAACATGTATGCCTACTTCTCTTGCTGCTGCTGCTGGAATATACCACTACCTCTGCTGTCGCTACTTCTGTTGCTCCTGCTACTGCTGTTACAGCATCGACAACAACATCGACAACATGTACTGTACTACTATTGTTTTTAAGTGTACGTTTGTTATTGCTGCAACTGTTATTATTACTTCTGCTGCTGGTTTTGTTGCTGCTGCTCCTACCGTTGTCTCTTACCACTGACCTTACAATAACAACTCCTACCACTACTGCAAATTCTGCAAAAGAGAAAATATAATTCTTTTCTTCACCATTCACCATCCCCAAATATTTTTCTACAGTAGTAGTTGTTGTTTTTGTTGCAGCAGCAGCAGCACCAGAAGGAGCAGCAGCAGCAATAGTTTTTCATAGAGTGGTGGCAGTGTATGTAGTGACCCTAGTAGTAATAGCAGCATCAGTTGTAGTATCAGTAGTTATTGTTGTTGTTGTTGTTGTTGCTGTTAAAGTGGCAGCTATGGTAGTAGTAGTAGTAGTAGTAGCAGCAGAAGAAGTAGTATTAGAAATTGCAGTATTGATGGTAATGGTGCTTGAGTTGTTGTTGTTGTTGTTGTTGAGGTGGCTGCAGCAGTAGTGGTGGTGGTAGTGGTGATAGTGATGGTGTGGTGGTGGTAAGGGGATAAAGTATTCACTGGAATGGTCAGTAAACTTTTTTTATAACTGATTTTTTTCAAGTACTAATGCAGCACTAATCTTATAGCGGAACATAACTTTGCAGATTCCATCAAAGAGAAATCACCCCAAATGCGATAACGTTATGTAAGCATGTCTAGGTATTTGCCTGGGCTATTTCCTTTTGTTTTCTGCAATCTGACAAAATGGGAGGACACACTCCTTCTTGCTCATGGTAGTTTTATAAGTAGATTACGCCTGTACACATCGAAGGTTCTATCGTAGTAATCCAATGGAAAAACACTTACAGAAACTTACTGTAAGTGTTTTTCCACTGGATTACTACGATAGAACCTTCGATGTGTACAGACGTAATCTACTTATAAAACTACCATGAGCATTAGTAACGTCTGTATGACCATCATCTACAAATTTCAAAATGTACACTCCTTCTTTCACTCTTAGTATTCTGCGGGCAGTCCTTAGCGAAGAGTTCGCTTCTGATTTGTGTGCGCTAGTCACAGTGAGAAAGGGTACACAGCTATGAGGATTTGCTAGAACTGTGTCGTCTTTAGGTACAAAGCCGGAAGGGAAAGCTCGACAAAATGGCGGCAAGCATCAACGGTTTCAAGATTATTAGTGGAATATCTTACCAACTGCTTTGTGTCGGAGGAGGATGAGGCAAGAATCAACGGTGGTCTATATGTTAATGAATGAGGCAAAGACAAAAGTATAGCGAACATCATTCGCAAGTCTATGGCGATTGTTTCCTGTCACTTCCGCATTAAGCCATCTTGGCTTGCCTAGAGACTGATATTTCCTTCGCTAAGGAAGGGATGTGTCATCCATTTTTGTCAATTTGCAGGAACCAAACAAACGTAGCCCTGCTCTTGAGGACCTACAAATTGTGCGGCTGGGTGTTTTGTTTAGGAAGAGCGTCTGCTGTGACTGTAAAGGTTACAGGCCTGTAATTGTACTTTCACTTTTGGGTCCTAGAACTTAGGGGGTATATTTCATCTCCCCTTTTCCCTCTTTTGACATGCCCTGCTTCCATTAATAAGGGCTCCAGGGGGGAAATTTTGATATCATGGGAAACTGTGTCTATTTTACATTATTTTGCCAGGCACTATTTAGCCCTGGGCTGGAACTGCCAGGTCAAGAGTGTGCTCAGGCGGAAGAGGAGGGGTTTGGCGTTGACCAGTGAAAAATGTAGGCTCTGTTTACAAATAGCAATCAAGCTCAAAATTTCAATGGGCTTGCTAGGGTTGGGTAAGTCTTAAAATTTGGGCCACATGATGAGCTCCTATCTGGTATGGGTCTGGGTGAAAGCTAAAACTTTGGGTTCAGAGGGCAGCTCAAAATATTGATATAGCCCATAGAGGAAAAAAGGGTCCAATCCCATTACAGGTCTGTAACCTAAAGCCCAATTAGATATGCCCACATGACGTCATCGCTTTGAAGTGACTTCCCTTTACTGAAAGCTACAAATCTATTCTCCACCATAGAAAGGTATGCCCCACTTGTTGTTTGAGACTTTTAGTTACAATAAAAGTTTAACAACCATTCCCAAAGACCATATATATCCCCATCTCCACCACCACCACAGCAACAGCAACAGCACCAGCACCAGCACCAGCATCCGCACCAGGATCGCTACTGCTACCACAATCAATAGCAACAACAGCAACAGCTCCAGCATCAATACCATCAGTACTACTCCTCTTGCTACTATTACTACTTCTAGTACTACTACAACAACAACAACTACTACTACTTTTATTACTATTACCACTACTACTCTCACTACCACTACCGCTACCACTACCAGTACTACTATTAGTATTACTACTACAACTATAATTACTGTCTCTGCTGCTGTTTTTATTACTGTTGCTGCTCCTTCTGCAACTGCGACAACAAAAACAACAACTACTACATCTACTGAAGATGGGAAAATACGAAAAGAAGATTCAGGCATTTTTCTTCAGCAAAACATGCAGAAGTGGTTATTGTTGTTGCTATTATTATAGCAGCAGCGATACTAGTGGTAGGAGAAGTAGAAATATTAGCATCCGCAGGAGCAGCAATAACAGCAGAGTACTACATACATGTAGTTGTTGTTGTCGTTGCTGTATTCGCAGTAGTGTTGAAAACAGCAGCAGCAATAATAGTAGTAAATACTAGCAACAGCATAGAATACATACTAATAGTAAGTGAAGGTGGAATAGCTGTAATAGTAATGCAGTAGTAAGTGGTAGCAGTGATGGTGAAGGTGTTGCAAGCGGTGTATGTGGTGGAAGTAGTGATAGTAAAGGTGGTAGTGGGTAGGTACTGTACAGTCTCTCGCGGGATTGTCGATAATATTTTTATTGCGACAAAAACTGTTGAAACTAAATGCAGCAATTTTTTTTCTATAGTGGAGAATGTTTTTTTAAAAGACTTCATTCAAGGGAAGCCACTCTGGCGATTTAGACCTTATTCAAGGGAGGCCACCCTGTCTATATGAGCAGATCTAATTTTTGGTTATAGGCCTGTAAATGTACTTTCACTTTTGGGTCGTACAACTTAGGGCGTATATTTCATCTCACCTTTTCCCTCTTTTGGCATGTCCTGCTTCCAGTAATAAGGGCTCCTGGGGGGAAATTTTGATATCATGGGAAACTGTGTCCTTTATTTTGCCAGGCACTATTTAGCCCTGGGCTGGAATGGCCAGGTCAAGGGTGTGCTCAGGCGGAAGAGGAGGGGTTTGGCTTTGACCAGTGAAAAATGTAGGCTCTGTTTACAAATAGCAACCAAGCTCAAAATTTCAATGGGCTTGTTAGGGTTGGGTAAGTCTTAAAATTTGGGCCACATAATAAGCTTCAATCTGGTATGGGTCTGGGTGAAAGCTAAAACTTTGGGTTCAGAGGGCAACTCGAAATGTTAATATAGCCCATAGAGGAAAAAAGGGTCCAGTCCCATTACAGGTGTGTAACATTCTGCCTTGGAGGACTAAGAAATTATGCTGCTGGGGGTCGTGTTTAGGAGCAGTCTCTGTTATGACTAGAGTCCAATCCGTGAGTGACCATCTCTGGTATAGTATCCGCATGTGAAGGCTGAAGGTGGTATATCGGAGTGGGGATGAGAGAGAGAGAGAGAGAGAGAGAGAGAGAGAGAGAGAGAGAGAGAGAGAGAGAGAGAGAGAGAGAGAGAGAGAGAGCTTGATCTTTCCCTCTGAGCTGTTTCGCCCTGGCCTGCCCTCGTCAAACCCTTCTGATATTGGAAGATGTACCTCTGCATTTCCTGCCTCCAGATACACCTGTTTGTTTCTTTTTCGCTTGCAAGTTCACTGAGATCATAATCTAAATATAGATGGATTTTAAGAAACCAACGATACAGTCGATTTTTTCAGGTTATGGTTAGATCTACTTCAGTGAACCATTCCGAAGCATGAATGTTTAATATTTACATAACAAAAAATTCTCTCAACTCGCTGCAGGCCATAATTCGGCAGCTATGTACCAATTGACATGAACTTTTGTAGTAAACAGTTTTCTTTTATGTTGAGGTTGTCCCTTTTACCAGTTTTGGGATTCAAAGACCACTAGGTTTCTTTTCATTTTTGTAGAAATAGACTTATTTCGATAACATCGGAAATCTCATGTACGCATGCCCCTTTCTCTATACACAGCAACATCCGGTCAATGCTATGCTCCGTTTATGCGGTCAATCTCTTCACGTACACGACTCTCAAAAAGTCTCGAGTCAGGGATCAGACAGGTTTACCACCAGTGACGGATTAGGGGTAGAGAAGTGGACATGTGGGTTACATTACATATGAACAAAACAGGGCACGTTGGAGCAAAAACATATTTTCATTTGTGCAAACTTTGATCTTACCTCCCCACTCAGCCAGAAGTATTCCATTAGGATTTTTACGGTATTCTTCTGTTGCCCCCTGTCCACCAACTTGGGATGGAAGAGTATCGGTCAGGATATAATTCTTAAAAGAAGAGTCACATATTCACATTTTAAAAGTGTTCTTAAAACTATGTACGAGTTATCGGTGTATCTATTTCACTCATTACAGTCTCACTGGCTGGTACCTTTGGCTCAGCGTCTGGACGAATTCTAGGCTGAACTTTCCTTGCAATGCCAGGTCTTGATCTCTCTTCTCCATATCCTTCCTGGACCCTGCGATAGCTACCTCTCTTGTTGCCCTTATATTTGGGTAGGTGTGAGCCTGCATATGTAACAATTTATCACAGAAAGTAAAAATGGACGGATGTGCTGCATAAAACATGTCCCCAATTCTTGTAAAAAGTCGCTTCTCACATTCTCAGACCATTTGCATTCAATATTATGTACGAGCATAATACTCATATTGTTAGTCCCTCTCTCCACTGTATTCAACCAGTCCAGGCCAACCTGACATGATATACAGAACTTCTCACATTGTTACAAAACTGCAACAACAGATCTTGGCAGGAATGCTGTACACTTCACAGCATTGTTGTGATATTGCTAGACATGATGGTTATGGTGGCAATGATGTATAAAGTCTAGTATGTGGCGAAGGAGTGAGACTACTACTGATGATAATCATGCTAACGGTACTCACCAGAGCAAATAATCTTGGATGGTCTGTCACTTAGTTCTTCTGTGGCTTTTCTCTTTCATGTTGTTGGAGTCTAGTTCGCTGCAACTGCCTGTCATCAAGTTTTGGGTGATTATGCTCTGCACGACTCCAGGTGACACTAGTGACTTGTTTTGTTGTCTTTATGCGTGCAGCACACGAGTTTTTTGTGCATCTCCATACTTTATCGTCTTTTGCATCTCTCTCAAATCTATACAAAAAAGCTGTCTAAAATAATAGCCGGTTAATCATTGGAAGTTGTTGTCAACTCCATGCTGATCGACTGACTGATATCAGAGACGATAAAAAAGCACCACGAATTTCATTGACAAGTTTTGTTTCACTTTTTGTTCCATTTGGCTTTTAGATTTTATTTTCCTACATTTGTTTTCATAAATCCAACTCACACGACCTGGTCTTAAAAATTGAGAACTGTTTCTTCAGTCAGCGGCGTAGTTC
>JAWQUT010000091.1:920523-932222 GCA_033807755.1 Ellobium chinense | reverse complement strand
TATCTATCTATCTATCTATCTATCTATCTATCTATCTATCTATCTATCTATCTATCTATCTATCTATCTATCTATCTATCTATCTATCTATCTATCTGTGTTAGTGCGCCGGTCTATGCATATCTGTCATCATCATCTGTCGCACTTGTATGACCTAAATTTCAAATGAAGAATAAATAAAGTTATCATATCTTATCTTATCTTTTCTTATCTTATCCTATCTTATCTTATGCTCTAAAAGAATTCGTAAGATGATCGTTAAGGCTTGCAGCTGCCGTTATGTTTTCAAATGAATTACAGGGCAATGATATTTTCATGTGGTAACTACAATAGTACCAAAGTAATCGACTCTGAATGGAGACAAACGTTGAAAGTACTTATTGAGCATTTAGGTAAATGAGAATAATATAAATCGATTACCTGGATCGGAACAATCCCACCCACCACCGGGAAACTCCGCTGAAAGAAAGACCTTGAAACAGAAGGTTGCATTTGCACACGGCAAACCAGAGAGCATAAACTTGGGGGAAGTATCAACTTCTCGACTTTGTTTACGAAATTAGCCGGACTTCCGGGATTCGACTCTTGCCCCTAAACCATTAGTATGGGCCTTTGGGAGAATCACATGATATTGCCCTTAAATCATGCATAAATCAATAAGTCAGTCAGTCAGTCAGTCAGTCAGTCAGTCCAGTCAGTCAGTCAGTCAGTCAGTCAGTCAGTCAGTCAGTCAGTCAGTCAGTGTCAGTCAGCCAGTCTTTTGCTATGAAGCAGTGATGCTGTTCGCTAAATGGGTCTTGCAGCCTTCTGGAATCTTCCATACTTCACTGACACAACTCACTAGATCTAGAGGCGACACACTGAATTACTACACCATATTATATTATTATGTCTTCATTTTGTTACAGAAAATCAGGAAAAGCCTTCAACCATAAACGTGTCTAAAAGAAGTGGATGAAATCAGGGATAAAACAAAAAACAAAAAACTGGTGCCATCGCAAATGACATGCTTTAAGATCATCACCAATGGGAAAGACAAGTGTACCATTCAGCTCGTCGGGGTTCAGTTTTGCATAGGAATCCATTGCATTCATTGTGGAGCAGCATGGCCTAATGGTTACGGCGTTGGATTCAAGATCTAAAGGTCCTGAGTTCGATTCCCTATCACGGCCATGTTGTAAATGCCTTGGGAAAGCATTTCATTCACATTTTCCTCAGTCCACCCGTCTGTAAAATGGGTACCTGGCTATAGGCAGTGGAAGATATTGTCAGAATGCTAGTGATCAGCGCCTGTAAATGGCCGCGGCACTGTATGCTCCTCAGGGAGTCGAGAAAGTCCTAGAGTGATCAGGCCTGCTGGGGTAATAATAGTGTGAAGTCGCATGAGCGGGCATTAGCCTGGATATGAGACTTATAAACCGCATTATTATTATTATTATTCATGGTGATAAGTTACACACCATGTCACCCACTTCCAGAAGGGTAGTGCATGTTGCGACACGGGTCGTGCCTGCATCTACTTGATTCTTTTTTCCAGGGGCGATGTCATAGGGTACCTCGGCCCTGAGCTTGTTTAGGATTAGGGGGCAGAATGTTTAAGGAATAGGGGGAAGGTTGTTTTAGCATTAGGAGCGGTTTGCTATAGGACTAGGGTCAGGGCCAGAAAAAAAGAAGTATACGCGTACACGAAACAGGGTGTACTCTAAGAAACGTCTTGTCAGCCAGGGCCGTAACTACTTCATAATGCTCACCTTTCCTTCCCCCAACCCCCCACCCTGCGCACAACTATTATTTTCCCCCTCCTCCTTTCTATGTGTCGTCTCTTCTCTCCTCTTCTCTCCTCTTCGTTTCTTTCTTTCCATCACGTTATTCTTTCTGGGCCTCTTGACCTTTGCCCCTCTGCACTTTACTAAATCTGCGAGGATGTTAGTTACAGCCCTGCTGTCAACTTGAATGAAAGGGTGGCAATAACATTTTGAGATTTAAAAAGTTGTCTTCCTAGATCTAATATAGCTTGGTTATATATATTGTGACATTGACATAGTTTATATAATCGTCAGTGGTTGGTGTAATAAGATCGAATCAACATGATCTTGTCTTCGTGCACACAGGCAATCAGGGCTGGGTTTGTCTGGTCTCTGCAATTTGACAAAATGGCAAGCCACACCCTTTCCTAGCACAGGAAGTATCGGTTTCTTGGCTACCTTGGGTGACTTCGACAAATGCGGAATAGACAGAAAACAGTGCTAGTGGTGTTTGCTATACGTATATCTCATGAACTTGTATTCATTCATTCAATTTGTTAATATACATATCACATCTTCCTCCAATACAAGGTCGTCGATAATACGTTTCACTAACAAATTTAAAACCATGGATGGTTGCCTCCATATTGCCGATTTTTTTCTTCCGGTTTTGACAAAAGACGACACATTTCTAACAAACCTCTAGTAGGTATGCACCCTTCCTTACTTTGACTGGCGCGCACCAACCTAATTAGAACCCTTTGCTAAGGACCCCCCACAGAATACAGGGAAGGCCCTTTTATGAGGCCACAGGGACCAAACTAATAGCCCTGGGTTTTTTAAAATGATTACTATCAACTTAGGGCGAAGGCCATGAAAAAAAAAGATGTTTACTAACACGTTCTGCTAGTAAGAATCAGAAATCCCATAAACAGAATATAATCAGGAACTAAAATGAATAGATAGATACAAATTGGTAAATAAATAAATAAATAAATAAATAAATAAACAAACATACTTTTTATAATGCGTGCCATTCCAAGTGCCGCTTGAAGTTTTTAAAAATTATTACTATCAACTTATAGGGTGAGGGCCATGACAAAAAAAAAAGATGTTTACTAACAGTAACACGTTCTGCTAGTGTTGAAAAGAAGGCTGAGGTGAGGCCCATTTTCAATTATGATGCTGACCTCACTCTTGTGCTTACATCAACAGCTTAAAGTTTCAGGGGCCAAATTGTAAAAGCCTCTTTGAGCAATTTAATAAAAATTTCTCCTCGAACCACAGGAACGTTCCGAGATGACCAAAGCTAGTCTGCAGGTTTAGAACCATCACTGTGCTCAAATTATATACTGTTTACAGTGGGGGCCCTTCATTTAAATTCCTTCATTTAGATTTTTCACAATTTTAACTAAGATGAAAAGGGGTTAAAAATTTGGCCTTCTTTTGCAGGTTACATGCCCGCACCAATGAAGTCCGCTCAAGCCATTGGGAAACACTGCCTGCAACAATTATTTTTTTAACAAATTCAAGACTGAATTTCACCACTTTTGCGGTGTGCTTTCATGTTATACGATTATTTCTACTCATTCTGTCCAAAGGACAGATTTTATACTCTGCTACTATTGACTCTGATAGTCCATTTTTTTTACCAATTAGACTCCTCTAACTTAACCCCTTCACTACATCCGACGTCCTTGTACATATATCCTAACCCTTTGATCCAAGCAGCTTGGAGGTACATGTATGTTCCAGTGGTGACATTTCCGTGACACATTCGACCTACTCTTTCTCCGTATTTCTTATATAATGTACTATTATAACTATAACTATTCCTAAACACAGCAATGTAATATAGTTGCAATCATGCTGAAGGGCCGTAAAACCCAAACTCAAACAAACCCATTCACAGGCTAATGCTCGTGGTAATTTTGTGGCATCAGCACTTGAAAAACATGACGTAGAAAAAGGTTAAGATAAAATACTATGATTGTGAAAATCACAGGTTTTTTTTTTTTGGTCAACGATGGGATCTCTTACCATCGTAAGAATTATATTAACTCTACATGCTGAATGCTATTAAGGATGCATTCAACACTAATAAATGCACTATGTAATTCTTACGATGGTAAGAGATCCCATCGTTAATGAGCGAGCTCTTAAATCATTCTGCACTCGTAGGTACAGTAGAGCTTATAATAGTTTATATGACTGTCGTCAGTTGCTTCTTATATACGTGGCCGTTTTGGACAGGTGATCTCCTTACGCAGGTTGATTATTTGATTCAAGTTGTTAAGAAAATCTTTACCTACTGATATTCGAGTTGGTAGATCATAATTATGGCTCCCAGGTTTGGGGCTAACGAATGGCACACGAAAAAGACGAATCTTTAATAAAATTTAAAAAAAAAACAACTTTCTAAAACCTATGATGGACTGCAGGACTTTTACAAGGTTCAGATAAACCAACAGCTGGTGGTCATCTTATACAATATCTTTTTTTTTTGTTTGTTTCATACCATTTGAAGACACGAGAGAGCTGCCTGCTGCTGTTGCGTTTGGAAAGTAGTCGCGATATGGAAGTCAAATGACATGCAAAATAAAAAAAAATATAAAGGCTTTTGCTGCTAGACTAGGAACTAACTGGTTAAAAGGCATAATATATCACTAGAAATTGAAGATAAATAAGAGTTGTTTTCTTTTGAGACAAACTAGATAGCTTTCATAGTGCAAAATTGGTCTTCAGTCATTTTCCAAATGTTTTCTGGTGCATAAGGCTGGCTCCTTGGCAACACTGTACAAAGGCCTATCTCTCAAGCCAGAATGATGGTAAGTCAAACCTTTTTCACTTAATGAGTTACCACACCACACCACACCACACCACACCACACCACATCACACCACACCACACTACACCACACCACACCACACCACACCACACCACACCACACCACACCACACCACACACACTACACTACACCACACCACACCACACCACACCACACACACTACACTACACCACACCACACACACTACACCACATCACACCACACCGCACCGCACCGTATCGCGCCGCACCACCCCACGCCACGCCACGCCACGTCACGTCACGCTACGCCACGCCACGCCACTCCATGCCATATCATGTCGTACCCATGGAGCTATAAAGAACACTGGAGTGCGTACACCCCTTTTCGTGTACACCGCCGGCGCGCAACTAACATGGCGGACGACTTCGGGCAAGGTCAGTGTTGCCACTCTGGACTGATGGTTTTCCCCTACAGCGAGGCTAATTTTTCCCTACATTCCCCTACGCGCGAAGTGTATGATTGGCCATCATTTTATTCTTTGCAATGTTGTGTCCAATCTTAGGAGCACTTTCCCCTACATTTGACAGTTTTCCCCGTAGGGTTCCCCTACCCGCTACGAAAAGCAATTTTCCCCTACAGTAGGGGAAAATCCCTACGAGTGGCAACACTGTGCAAGGTACGAGCGGGCGGCTGCTTTGCTGCCTATAGTATTAGTAGGCCTACCCTTATCTAGCGCTCTCTCTCTTTCTCTCTCTCTCTTTCTCTCTATCTCTATCTCTAGCTAGGCTTTCGTTTTGTGGTGGCGATTACAAGTGGTAAATAAAATATAGTGTTAGGAAATTAAAGAATAAATAAACAATTACAATAGTAATAAATAAGCAGCAGTTTTAGAATCGCACTGTGGTGGTGCTAGGTTCTTTGTAAAGTTTCCTTGGTACCTCTGTTGTTGCAGTTCACAGCAGGTCTGTACCATGGTTACGACGTAGTCTGGTGAAAAACAAAATTGAAAATCCCTCTCTCCGCCTTCATACGCCGCTGCACTCATCCCTACCCAAGATGGCGTCTATTGTCTTCAACCTCGCATGGCCAAAATCACGTGATACGCACTCCAGTGTTCTTTATAGCTCCATGGTCGTGCCATATCTTAGCGTAGTATAAATCGACTTTAGTCTCACTTTGACTGGCTACAGGACAAACAGTCATCGGTCATCCTTCAGACCTAGTCGTTACGACAAGTGGTCTCCATACCAGGTTCGACTGTGTGTGAAATTGTCGACTAGTTTCACAGCCAATCACAGCAGGTTTTATAGTTTTTGTCGAAAGCACACAGCACAGATAGATGGCGCATTTGTGAGAATACCCAGAAGTCCTTAGACGATGTAAGTTTAGCTGAACATTTAATTTATTCATAGTGTACTGTAAGCTATTCAATATTTTGTTGTTAGTGTCTGTACCTCACGACAAAAGTGTTTTGACGGTTTAGCTCAGACCTTCATGTTTATAACTCCCTTGATTGTCAGTGTAAATATCGAAACGATGTAGATCTATTGCTTTTTGCTTATGTTTTAACCCTCTAGTGCCCAGCGTATCAGATCTGATACATTTCGTGGAACAAAGAAAAGGCAAACCAAGATCATCACCCCACCATAATAGTGTGAAGTCGCATGAGCGGGTATTTAGCCTGGATATGAGACTTATAAACCGTATTATTATTATTATTATTATCATTTTGATGCTTGTTCCAGCATAGTGGATCCAGAAGTGATCCAAAAACTGGACCTCGGACTTTTTGTGCCATTGTAAATAGGGCTGGGCACTAGAGGGTTAATGTTTATACTTAGACACCAGCCCCTGCTGTTCTGGGTAATTCACAATGGCAGTTTTGCTTGCAGGCATATATTATTGTCATTCTTGTATAATGAAGTTTAAAAGTGCTATGCAAGCATTAAGCTTTATAAACATAATATTGACACGTAACGGAATCTCACCAATTTAAATTCATTTACTTGGAGAACCAGCATAGTCATAGTGATGCCATGGTTTTAATTTATTAATATGTTTTGTATGGTTGCAGCATTAGGGTCAAGATCTAAAGGTCGTTGGTTCGATTCCTGACTACGGCGTTGTTGTAAGCGCCTTGATAAAGCATTTAATTCACATTTTCCTCAGTCCATCCGTCTGTAAAATATGTACCTGGCTTTAGGCAGTGAAATATATTGTCAGAATGCTAATGATCAGCACCTCCAAATAGCAGCGGCACTGTATACTTCCCAGGGAGTTGAGAAAGTCCTAGACTGATCAGGTCTGCTGGGGTTGTAATAGTATGAAGTCGCGTAAGCAGGCATAAGGCTGGATACGAGACACATATTAAGTACCGGTAAGTTTATTTTATGGCACAAATTTTAGATCTAAAAAGATCTTCATCTGGCATAAAAATTATACAAGGCACACAATGAACAGGTAAAACTACTCATAGGTGTGAGTGACGAATAGAAAAAGTAAAGGAAGTTTAGAAGTTCAAAGGCAGATAGTGAGTACAGCATGCTTAAAACAGATAAAAAGGCGGNGTGCCTTTTCAGCCAACCTGTTTCTAACTACTCAAATTTTTGCTGTAGCTTTTCAGGAATTGTGATGCTGCCTGCGGATTTTTTAAGTCCATACTCTGTGTTAAAATATCATACTGTAAACATCGAATGTGACTCTACGAACGGGTATTATAGCACTTTCGGCTGACTAATACCGCATGCGTAACTGTAAGTTACAATCATGTTCAACTTTGATTACCCTGTTGAAAAAATCACCCTTCGCCCCTGCACCACACCACACCACACCGCACTACACCGCATCGCACCGTACGCCACGCCACGCCACGCCATGCCATATCATATCGTACCATATCTTAGCGTAATATAAATCGACTTTAGTCTCACTTTGACTGGCTACACGACAAACAGTCATCGGTCATCTGTCAGACCTAGTCGTTACGACAAGTGGTCTCCATACCAGGTTCGACTGTGTGTGAGATTGTCGACTGGTTTCACAGCCAATCACAGCAGATTTTATAGTTTTTGTCGAAAGCACACAGCACAGATGGCGCATTTGTGAGAATACCCAGAGGTCCTTAGACGATGTAAGTTTAGCTGAACATTTAATTTATTCATAGTGTACTGTAAGCTATTCAATATTTTGTTGTTGTTAATTTCTGTACCTCACGACAAAAGTGTTTTGACGTCTTAGCTCAGACCTTCATGTTTATAACTCCTTTGATTGTCAGTGTAAATATCGAAACGATGTATTGCTTTTTGTTTATGTTTTAATGTTTATACTAGTACTAGGAACCAGCCCCTGCTGTTCTGGGTAATTCACAATGGCAATTTTATCAAGTTTTATTCATGATGCCGAACATTCACAAACAAATCAGTCCTATGAAAGAATAGAAGAGGGCAAGGATTCATCCTCCTCGTGCCGAATAAACCACTTCAGGATAATGATTGAAATAATTGAATATTACATGGGACACATGACTTCAGAACATTAAGAGTCAGACCAAATGGTTAGGTTCGTTTGTTAGTTTGGATTTGTTTGTTTGTTTATTTGTTTGTTTGTTTGTTTATGTGTTTGTTTGTTTGTTTTAGCCAATAAGGTCCTTGTTAAGGACAGTTATGACTATCTCAGAGACTGGGCTTTGACTTCCATCAGGCAACTGCCAGGCTGGGGTCTTCGAAATTCAGGCGTAGAGATACCCAAACAGAAACCTACTACTTGCAGGAGTCGAACCCTGGACTTTTAGCACCACCAGACAAGCTTCCTAGATCCGCCTCTCAGGCATCATGCCCGCACAAGATTGCGATGCAGGTTTCATGGACCCTTCAATAAGCAGGGACCCTTTAATAAGCAGGGACCCTTTAATAAGCAAAATCACTGCATGTGTAGAATCCTATTAATCCGCTAATATATAAAATCTCCCTTTTGAGTGTTCTGCCAGCCGATGTAAGAGTTAAGAAATAATGTAAAAAAATCTGCAATCTAGATAAAACATCCAATTTTAAAGTTTCACGTACAATTTGAGCCTTAAAGATATAGAAATAACGCATGGTAGGCCTATGTATTAGCATGCGGTCAAAACTAGCCCTATAAAAAATTGGGGGTCCAATCAGAAGGCTAGGTGACTACTTTTGAATGAGATTTGTGAAAGATTTAGGGCCTTGGCCTCCTTTTTCTTCCCCTTTAAAGATATTGCCAATGAAGTACTTTAACCTCCATGGGAAAAATATTCCAAAATCACATTGGAATTTGTATAAAATAACACATTTTGTTTAAAGGGCCGAAAGATATACAGTATATAAGGTCTATATAAGGTGCCAGTAACCTTTAGGGTGGGAGTCTTGGAGTCTTGTGTTATTCCAAGCGAAACAAGTACAAATTAGACAACACCGTCAAGCTGGGCGGCTCCGAACTGAGGGTTGCATATGCACACGGCACGCTATGTCATCCACCAATCAGCTTTGGTGAATTTGAGGGTGTGTCAGTTTCTCGACTTTGTTTACGAAATTTGCGGACTTTCGGGGTTCGAGCCCTGTCCCATGTCACATCAGCATAGGCCTTTTGGAGAGTCCGCTCCCAAAAAACAACCTTAACTTAAAACATACTTAGGCTGTCTGACCGTGGCACCGCGTAGTCTACATCTGGCTGTTATACTTCTTTCATGCACAGCATCAGTCAATAAAATAAGGCACACACGCATTCAATAACACCAAAAACAAGACAAAGACTGCTCTTGAAAATAGCAAACGTAGGGTATTTAAATCCTTTATGAGTAAATATTTCATCCTGTGTTTTGACTATTCAAAATTATTCTCATTAAAGTAACGCATTTTTAGCACGTTCACTTCCTCTTCATTCTGGTCCATAAAGAGAGCGGCTGACGTAAAGATGCGGCCTTGACACCGGGATATTTATAGACATTTGGAGGGCAGTAACTGAGGTATCTGACTTATTCTTCAGAGTTGTCTCTCTCTTCGAGGATTTGCAGTGTTTTCTCTAGCATTTCTCTCCAGTTCCTCTGTTTCCTGTGGAGACGACAGGAAGATGAATGAATGAATGAATGAATGAATGAATGAATGAATGAATGAATGAACTACAAATTTCTCCTTTTTAAATTCCATCTCATTTGCAGTAATTGTAAAGTTCATAGGTCACCATTTCAAAGGTCCACATTTCTAGAACGTCAGGGTATGCGAGACATTGTGGTTGTGCCTGTTTGACGAAATGCAGATAAATTTCTGGTAGATGAATAAATGGAATCATAGCTGGATAGGTGGACGGCAGGAGGGACGGACAGACAAATGGACGGACGAAGGACTGACAGACAGACAGAATGAAGAGAGGGACGGATGAAAGGATGGACAGATGGACTGTAGCAGTCTTTAACTCACTGCTTTCTGGAAGCACTCCTTCTCCTCTTTCTTCTCTCTTTCTCTCTCGTCCCAGCGTAACCTTTCTTCCTACTCGACAGTAGTTCGGCCAAGACAACCGTTTGAACCCCTCTCTTCTCTCGCGGCTGTTCCTCTTTTGTGGCAGCCTTTGGTGGAGACTCCCCTGCCGAGCCATTCTTCTGGGCATCTGCGGTTACGGCGTTGATAATATTGTCACTACCATCAGCACCAGCGTTAGCATCACCAACGGACAGGCCGGCACCAGCGGCATCAGCAAGNTATATATATAAGATGCCAATAGGGTGGGAGTCTTGGAGTCTTGTGTTATTCCAAGCGAAACAAGTACAAATAAGACAACACCGTCAAACCGGGCGGCTCCGAACTGAGGGTTGGATATGCACACGGCACACTATGTCTTCCACCAATCAGCTTGGGTGAATTTGAGGGTGTAACAGTTTCTCGACTTTGTTTACGAAATTTGCAGGACTTTCGGGGTTCGATTCCTGTCCCTAGTCACATCATCAGCATCGGCCTTTTGGGGAGTCCCCCCCAAAAAAACTTTAACTTAAAACATACTTAGGCTGTCTGACAGTGGCACCGCGTAGTCTACATCTGACTGTTAGACTTCTTTCATGCACAGCATCAGTCAATAAAATAAGGCAAACACGCATTGAATAACAACAACAATAAGACAAAGAATGCTCTTGAAAATAGCAAACGTAGTGTATTTAAATCCTTTATGAGTAAATATTACTTCCTGTGCTTTGACTATTCAAAATTATTCTCATTAAAGTAATGCATTTTTAGCACGTTCACGTCCTCTTCATTCTGGTCCATAAAGAGAACGGCTGACGTAAAGATGCGGCCTTGACACCGGGATATTTATATTCATTTGGAGGGCAGTAACTCTGAGGTATCTGACTTATTCTTCAGAGTTGTCTCTCTCTTCGAGGATTTGCAGTGTTTTCTCCAGCATTTCTCTCCAGTTCCTCTGTTTCCTGTGGAGACGACAGGAAGATGAATGAATGAATGAATGAATGAATGAATGAATGAATGAATGAATGAATGAATGAACTGCAAATTTCTCCCCTTTAACTTCCATCCCATTTGCAGTAATTGTAAAGTTCATAGGTCACCATTTCAAAGGTCCACATTAACTAGAACGTCATGGTATGCTAGACATTTTGGTTGTGCCTGTTTGACGAAATGCAGATAAATTCCTGGTAGATAGATAAATGGAATCATAGATGGATGGGTGGACGGCAGGAGGGACGGACAGACGAATGGACGGACGAAGGACTGACAGACAGACAGAATGAACAGAGGGACGGGTGAAAGGATAGACGGATGGACAGATGGACTGTAGCAGTCTTTAACTCACTGTTTTCTGGAAGCACTCCTCCTCCTCTTTCTTCTGTCTTTCTCTCTCGTCCCAGCGTAACCTTTCTTTCCACTCGACAGCAGTTCGGCCAGGACAACCGTCTGAACCCCTCTCTTCTCTCGCGGCTGTTTCTCTTTTGTGGCAGCCTTTGGTGGCGACTCCCCTGCCAAGCCATTCTTCTGGGCATCTGCGGTTACGGCGTTGATAATATTGTCACTATCACCAGCATCAGCTTTAGCATCACCACCGGACACGCCGGCACCAGCGGCATCAGCAAGGGTGAGGCCCAAGAAGGATGGGATGGGCCCCGGTGTAGGTGGGAAGGTGGG
>JAWQUT010000091.1:893902-920169 GCA_033807755.1 Ellobium chinense | reverse complement strand
GGCATTGTGGGGTTAGGTGAAGGAGGTGGGAATGGAGGTGGGGGGAGGGTGGGGCTAGGATTGGGGAACTGGTTTTCCATGAGCAACTGCGAAGGCGAAGACAAGAACGAAAGGTGCAAGATTAATATACATTGTCCATACAAAGCAAACAACGAGAAAATATACATACTATTTCTGTCTATCCTTCTGTCCGTTCTTCCACCATTCCATCTTCTGTCTGTCTGTCTGTCTGTCTGTCTGTCTGTCTGTCTGTCTGTCTGTCTGTCTGTCTTTCTGTCTGTCTGTCTGTCTGAAGGTATGCCTGTCTGTCTGTTTGTAGACCTGTCTGTCTGTGTGTCAGTCTCACCCGCTCTCGTCTCTTCCAGCTGTCTCTTTTTCTCACCCTTTCTTTTTATCACTCTCTCACTCACTCTCACAAGCCTAGCCACACCTTCACACCTTCCCTTGTTTCTCTTTTCATTTTTTCTCAGTTTAACTTAGACACTAGTAAGGGTCATTCCTACAAGACTCTTTATAGTCGGTGAAAATTCTCAAACCGTGCAAATCCGAAATTTGATAGTTCATAGTTTTCTTGTACTAAAGTCAAGTGTTCTGTTCGCTCTATTGGCCATTCAAATCCTATACCGGAGAAACCAATAGAAATTCTTGAATTTGGTCACACGATCAAACTGGAAAATGATTAACAACCATGTAAGTCTGGTGCTTTTCAAAACTTGCATGTCTATTGCGCTTCTCACTTGCACGATAAAAGGATGTAAATGATGTAGTTTTGAGATAAATTACTGAAGAAAAGCCAAATAGCTTTATTCTGTCGTGAGTTCCAACATGCCAACTGATCCACATTGTTATAAAACAAGCGCCTACCAAATAAAATGATTTTCTTCCTCTTTCTTACAAAAATTTGATCTCGGAAACACAGACGATCTGCAATTTTCACCGATGTCATTTCCCCCTCAGGACTGTAACTAACAATTCCGCAGCCCTCGTATTGCTAAGGGATCCGGAAGTTGGGGAGGAAAAAGGAGAAAAGTGGGAAGAATAGAAAAGAAAAGGAGGAGAATAGAGAAGAGATGAGCGTGGTTGGGGGCTGGGGAGNNGGGGAGGGGGATAGTTACAGTGCCTAAATCCACTCTTTATCTGGGCATACATACCTGCTGGATGCACTTAATGAGGGTATCTCCTTGACACGTATGAGTGGTTTCTGGGGATGAATGGATGGATGAATGGAAGGAAGGAAGGAAGGAAGGAAGGAAGGAAGGAAGGAAGGAAGGAAGAAGGAAGGAAGGAAGGAAGGAAGGAAGGAAGGAAGGAAGGAAGGATGGGTGGATGGATGGATGGATGGATGGATGGATGGATGGATAGATGGGTGGATATATGAATGGATAAATGGATGTGCTTAAAAAAAGAAATTTGTGAAGATGGCATTGCGTATGGTAGGGCGTAGCTCTGTTTGGTTTAGATAATATTGTATTTCGTGTCTTGCAAATATCTGGCCGAGGACCTAAATAGGAGATAAACTTGACATTTGAAACGTATAAATGAAGGTAGCTTTACAGCTGTGTATCTATCACCGTGAATTGTTTCTGTTATAGTATATTTAAATTAAAATTCTTCAGTGGTATAATTTGAAAATCCGTATTTCTCGTTGTTATCAAGTGATGATAGTGATGTTAATGATGGCGATAATGATGATGAATATGATGTGGTTGAGCAGTCTCACTCCTCAAGAAGGAACGTAATTATTTTTGTTCCGAAAATTTGAAATGTATAGTATTATATTTTGTTGTTACTAATTTATGACGTTAAAATGCCGTATTCATATTCTTAACCTTGGTTAGACGATCGTTCTCATTGTTTTTTTCTTATTGGTTAAAATGGTGATGATGATGACGACGACAACGACGACAACGATGATGATGATAATAATATCTTCACTGTGATCAAAGTATTTTATATATTAGAGGGCAGTTTCTTAATTCTTAACTTTGCTAGTTTGAACGGAACTTTCCGATCTTTTAAGTCCTTGATTTAAATGATGATGATGATGATGATGATGATGATGATGATGATGATGATGATGACGATGATTGCGATGATACCGACAACAATAAAGAGAAAAGTCCCGGGGAATTTCCTCACCACTTTTCACATCACCGAGCAGCCAGATCACACCCACTAACACACGCAGCCAAGAGCTGNCATTATTGTTATTATTATTCCTGATGAAGGAATTGTTAAATTCCGAAAATTTGATATTTCCTTATTATGTGCTTCTCCTTATAGTTTAAATAAAATTGTAAAATACGACACTGGTGGACGATATTTCATTTTATTTTGTGTGAAACAAATGATGATGATGATGATGACGATGATGGCGATGATACCGACAACAATAATGAGAAAAGTCCCGGGGAATTCCCTACCACTTTTCACATCACCGAGCAGCCAGATCACACCCACTAACACACGCAGCCAAGAGCTGTTGTTGAACTTCATGGTGTTCCTTAGTCTCTGCTCCAGGTATAGATAAAACTCCACTGAGGAGCTTTGCTTATTCAGGCCTAAGATAAAATGAAATGAAAAACTGCGTGATTGGTCCATAGTGCAAGCAGACGCACCTATTAGCTTACATACACACCTTATATATGAAGTTAGCGCTTATCCTAAATACACCTCATACGAAATAAGCATTTATACTAAATATACACTGTAATAATGTTTGCCGTAATTTTACGGTAACTTGAAGGTAAAACGTTGCCAGTTAAATTTACCGTAAAGTTTTATGACAGTACCGTAATACCTTAGTCGTAAATTATCGGTAATTTACCGTAGTTTCACTATACTGGTGTATCAGATACCGTAAAATGTTGCCGTAAATTACCAGTAATTGACTGCAATTTTAAGGAATTGGCATTTAAGAATACCGTAAACCGTGTCTGTAAATTTCTTGCAGTTTACCGTAACTTTCGTAACTGTCCCTAATCGACAGGAGCGCTTAATCCACATGCATCTATCAATATGAAACTAGAGTTAATCCTAAATCCCCTTATAGGACACTGCAGCTAAAAACACACGTTATTCGAAACTGGAGCTTATTCCAAACACTTTGCAAATCTCGAAGTGACAGTTAGGTTTGTGTAAATCTATGGATATTTCCAACAATTTTAAGCACAGAATAAAAAAAAAATTACAGAATTACTAACAGCTGTTTCCGGGATGTCGCGAAACGCTTTATCGACACGAGGCTTGATATTTTTAAAATGCTGTGATTAGATAGAAACAGGCGGTCAAGAAACGCGAATGCCATGGACACGCCAGAGAAAAGCATTTTGGTTCATATGGAGAAATAGGAGATCTCTGTCAGTGATGTCACTTACTGGGATAGATCTAAGTGCTTCTGTAGATTTTTTTATTCTTTGGGTTTGAGCGCCGCTTGAATTTCGCATACAGCATGTATAGATATGTTCGGTAATCTCTTCACGTTAGCGTATCTCATAGTCCAGAAGTCTGTTGAACTAAAAGTAATCGTGGTGTCATGGTGATAGCTTAAATAAGTAGTCTAGGTATGTTTCGCCACATGGCCTAAGGATTGTCGCAACATGCTCTGCGCATGCCAGGCTGACCTTGATGAATGACGAGCAGCCATGAGCGCTCAGTGCATGTAAACTAGGTCACGTACAACATATGAGTGACAAGCTCTTGGTCACATGACAGAATTGAAATGACCTAGTTCGCAAATTAACTAAAGTTCGCCGCAGAACAGGTGACTGCAACATTTACCGTGGCTTCAACATCAAACAGTGTGGCAAGGAACAACTTATTATGAAGGATCCATTCTCTAGAGTAGACTGCAGGCATGGCAAGCCACTTTTGGCCATAAATCACTGCAATGGAACCCACAAGGAACACGAGGCAGGGGTAGGGCCATGGGAGACATGGAAATGATGCACGGAAAGGGTCATGCGAGAGATGAAGCTCACTTGGAACGAGCTGGGAAAGATGGCCCAAATCAGGAAAAGATGGAATTCGCTTCTACGTGGCCTATATCCTGCTGGGGGTGAAAGGCATTGATGATGATGATGAAATGCCGAAACTGCCGCCGGCAAAATTCTGCCATCACCACGTACCTGTACGAATTTTATGTGAGAAGTTTTATAACCACTGTATACTCACCTTTTAAAATGTGGATCATAAATTCTTATAGTTTGCTAGGCTGTCGTTTCTTTGATTTTTTTCCCCCGCCATTTCGCTGATTTTAAACTATAAGGACATAATTTTGGAGAAGGAAAGACAATAATTATGTTTTCGCAAACCGCGAAACGGCAGCCAAATCTTCGGCATTAGACCTACCTTCTGGTACTTTTTGGCAGCCTGACTGCAGACCTTTCTTGCACCTCTTACAGGTAGCCAAGTCCTAGGTAGCCAGCCTTCTGACACTTACACTGCTTAAAGGTAGCCAAACTGCAGATTACCTTGTACACTTTAAAGACAAGCAAGTCCTCAGGTGCACACTCATAGACTTAGACGAGATAATATATTTTATACTGCTTAAAGGCAGCCATACCTTCGGCACCAAACCTGCATACCTGCGGACTTATATTAAATCAGCCCACAGGCCCACCCTGTCCTGCTTGCAAGCAACCAAGTCCTCAGCACCCAACCTGCAGATTTATCCTGCACTGTTTGAAAACAACCAAAGTTTTGGCAGCCAATTTGCAGACCTATTTTGTACTGATTAGAAGCAGCTAACCAGACCTACTTTGTACTGCTAAAAAACAGCCAAATCCTTGACAATCACCCAGCAGATTTATCTTGCACTGCTTTTAAATTTTCGGCAGCCAATTTGCAGACCAATCTTGTACTGCGTAGAAACAGTCAAATTCAGATCTATTCTGCAGTGTCTATAAGCAGCCAAACCATTGACAATCATCTCGTGAACTTACCTTGTGCTGCTTAAAAACAGCCAAATTTTCGGCAGCCACTTTGCAGCGAATTTTCAGACCAATCTTATACTGCTTGAGGGCAGCCAACTTACCCCTGGCCTTGTGGAACCTCTTCCACCTACTGGATTTATCTGAAAAATCAACTGTTTAAGCCCGGAAATATTTCACCAATGAACGTAGCAGAAAAGCTGTGGTCAAAACGACTGCGACAAATAGGAAAAAATGAAAATTTAAATCATGGGTGTCGGCGACAGATGGCGTATGGGTAGTTGTGGTCATGGTGAATCAAGGCAATTAAAGTTACTGGTCAAACTGAAAGTCGGCACGTCTTGCACTGTAATAAAATAATTGGCACAGCATGGGTTGGTGGTCATGACCCTCTCTCTAATTACCCATACACTCCTCAATTAAGAATAATGAAAAAATAATGAACATATACATAGAATAAATTGAGAGACATCAGGCGTTGTAGTAAATGAGCATTATGTGGTCTGTGATTACATGTGCGGGGGCTTAAAGTTGCTACAACCGATCATTACTGCAAGCTCCGCCTACAAATAGCAGAGAGAACTCTCTCGACTCTGAGAGATTTGCTTTCACAGTTTAAATACTAAACGAGTCTATTATATCACGTTTCTTTGCTGCACCGTCACTGCAAAGTTTCTATGCCGTATGAAATTTTTTCCTTATGAAATTCGGAAAAAAACCCAGTGTGAGGCGAACGATTAAATTCAATTGAGTTAAGTATCCCATCTTGCCTATCCTCTCTTTTCATATACTGGGCAGATCTTTAAGTACCTGCGTCCATTTTCTTTTATAGGAAATCTGCAGGTTCTTTCCTTCCCCATCTCTCTCTCACATAGACAGTCCTTCCCATGTATCAGCCGCTTCTCAAAACTGATACAGTGGAACTTCCTTTTCCCCCAGTTCCCCGACCTCCGAACTAACGATCTTGATCTTCTTACGCTCTTGTTTTGTTGCCTGGATCATGACGTTTGCTGTCTGTCACTATCATTATATCCATATCCATATCGAGGGTTAGCAACCAGAATGTTCTATGTCCACATTTTATCACTGGTTGTAAACGCTTGGAACTAAATGATATTACAATACTATGTCACAGTATGTGTGCTTATTTTTGACCGTATGCACGACTGTTGATAGAGTCAGAGTCAAGATATTGCAGGTTATTGAATTTTTATTTATGTACAAAATTTAATCTTCAATTGTCTCCTTTTATACTTTTTGAACATAACACATTTTGGTTGCTAACCCTCGATATACAAGAAGCCTCCACAAAACACGCTTGAGATTTATTTAGATTCCAAATTTTCGGCCTTCTGGCCTTCTTCGAGGACATATAGTGACAGAGCACACCGAACAAAGGCAGTGATTGGTTGGAATACTATATAGTATTACATTTACATCACAATTTCAAATTTGCATTGGAAAAGTTGGGATTGAAAGAAGCTGAGATCAACCAATATATTCTCGAATTTTCAAGTTGGTCCACTGCAATTCGAGATAGTGCTATTCTACTATAATAATACAGCTGACTCCACTTAGTCGCAAAGCAGATAATCGAAATTTGCACTTAAATCTCAACATTTTCCACATAATAAATGCTATGATATCATTAAATTACAAAAGTCATTGGGTAATGGCAACATGTTTTTTAATGGCAACTTTTCCAATACTCCCAAGAAATTGCGAGAACGTGGAGTTAACTGTATTACGTGTACTTAAAACTCTTGGGGTGCCTTCCCTCCCCTCTTCAAACCTTCACTGCACATTAGGTATGCGTGTGTGTGTGTCGACGTACTTTGCATAAAATAAATATATGTTATAATTTTTTTTTTAATGAATAAATAAGCAGAAACCCCGATATTAATTACCTCAGTAATAAGCATATCGTTATTAAGTCAGTATGCTTTTCACGAGGACGAATATATTATCATTTTTATCATTTTTTTATCGTTATAATTATAATCCATGTTGACGCCGATAAAACAGCCAATTTTTTTCCTTGCCTGAGGCCGTTCTTATTTTTGAGGTTTCATCGCGTAACTTGTCTGCTGAAATTAAGCACACGTTCTGGGACGACACATACAGCCAACGAACAAAACGACGAGTGAATTTCAATTTGCAAACGTTATGTATTGAAATAAGAGTTAATATATATATATTTCCTCCGTGCATAGCACAATACATATAGATTATATATACACAAGTCTTACAATCATCGCCCATTCTAAGCATGCGATAGAGTTTGCAGCACAAGAAACGAAGAGATCAGAAGACGTTTGAGTAACTCTGATGGTTTGGAGACTTAATTTTCAGATTGACCTCCCTTATCGAGGCTCTCCAGCGCTGTCTCCAGCTTTTCCCTCAGTTTCTTCTTTCTTCTGCGAAGACGAAAAAAAATGAATGAATGAATGAATGAATGAATGAATGAATGAATGATGAATGCGATGAATGAATGAATGAATGAATGAATGAATGAATGAATGAATGAATGAATGAATGAATAGAACTTATATTTACCACGTGGGCAATTGTTTATAACACCATAACATGTTAAACACCTCATTCATAATACACACACACACGACAGTATACTGGAGGGATGGATGGATGGATGGCCTCATTCATAATACACACACACACGACAGTATACTGGAGGGATGGATGGATGGATGGATGTATGTATGTATGGATGGATAGATGGATGGATAGATGGATGGATGGATGGATGGATGGATGGATGGATGGATGGATGGATAGATAGATGGATGAATGGATGGATGGCTGGATGGATGAATGGATGGATGGATAATTAGGTGGATCGATAAATTGATGAATGGATAGCTGGCTGGCTGGATGGATAGATGGATAGATGGATGGATGGACGGACAAGTGGATGGATGGATGGATGGATGGATGGATAAATGGATGGATGGATGGATGGATGGATAATTAGGTGGATCGATAAAATGATGAATGGATAGCTGGCTGGCTTGCTGGATAGATGGATAGATGGATGGATGGACGGACAAGTGAATGGATGGATGGGCGGATGGATGAATGGACGGAGGGATGGATGGATGGATGGATGGATGGATGGATGGATGGATGGATGGATGGATGGATGGACTCACTCCACTGTGGAAACTGTCCTCTTCCTCCTCCTAGCGCGGTTCCTCCTGTCGCTCATGAGAAGTTCCGTCAAGATGGCCGCCTCTGTCTCTCGCTTGTTTCGTGGCGTTTCCACCTGTGTGTGTGCGTCTGTCTTTTGTGACGATTTTGTTGCTGTTGCTGCTGCTATTGCCGTCTGGGGATCTGCCGCTGCCAAGTTGCCGGTGCCGCCGTTATCATTGACCCCAGTGCTAGAATCACCATCTGGAACATCGGCAGTACCTACAAAGGGGGCGTCGCCGAGGGAGAACAGTGTCGGGAAAGGTTGAGGGATTGTCGGGATGGGAGAAGGCTGGGGAATTGTGGGAGGGAAAGGTTGGGGAATTGTGGGAGGGAAAGGCTGGGGAATTGTGGGAGGGAATGGCTGGGGAAAAGTGGGAAAAGGCTGGGGAAGTGTGGGAGGGAAAGGCTGGGGAAACGTGGGAAAAGGCGGGGGAAGTGTGGGAGGAAAAGGCTGGGGGATTGTGGGAGGGAAAGGCTGGGGAATTGTGGGAATGGGCTGGGGAAACGTGGGGATGGGCTGGGGAATGGTTGGGAACTGGTGTTCAATCTTGTTCTGCTAACGCAATGGTATGGGACAGAATGGAAAAGAAGAAATGATTAAAATTGCTGCGTAAACCGCTTAAAAATAAAGTATGGGTCCTTTTGGTATCATAAATTACAGGACAACACAGCACAGCTCAGAATAATACAGTACAGCCCAGAGCAGTACAGTACAATGCATGACTGTACGGTACAATGCATGAAAGCACGGTACAATGTATGACAGTACGGTACAATGCATGACAGTACGGTAAAATGCGTGACAGTACAGCATAATATAGTGTTGGTACAGTGGAGGACAAGACAGGACAGGATAAGATTATAGAATAGGACAGAGGAGGACAGAACAGCACAACACAGCAGAGAACAGCACATTAAAGCAAAGTACAGGACAGGACAAAAGAGGATAGGACAAACCAACGTAATATTATAACGTCTTTAGGACAAACAAGAAAGGATAAAAAGGCCCAGCCCAGCCCAGCACAGCACAGCACAGCATAGCACAGCAAAGTACAGCACAGCCCAGCCCAGCCCAGCCCAGCACAGCACAGCACGGCACAGCATGGCGCAGTACAACACGGTACAACACGGCACAGCCAAACCAATGGACCACCCACAACTATTCTGCAAGCAAGGTCATCTGGGCATCTCAAGCCACAATTCCAATCATTATTATTTCCGCTTTCCACTGTCAGAGGAATACGATTGGCTAATATGGTGTAATAGTACACCTTTTGCTTTAGGAAGCGAGATTTAATGACGCAATCACAATACTATTTTGCTTAAACCGGTAATGAGTTTCACTGGAATTGACTATTACGGAACGGTTTTTACTGTGGCGCTGAAACACCAGTCTCGATCATTACAACAATTCATGTTTCCATCTCGTCTTCCAGATACTCTTGAGTAATTTATGCGTTTTCAAATATAAATTCTTTATGTATTCCCCAAGTTTTGCTTTTTAGCAACACGTTGATACCATTTTTTACACCAATAAACACACAAATAAACCAGCAACACTTTTTAATTGTCATCAAAGGCTTGGATGAGTACCCAAATTACCCATTTCATTTCGCAGCAAACTACAACAACAACAACAACTGAGAACTCTTAAGAAGGTATTCGTAGATTTGAAAAGGCCTTATACGTTTCATACACCAACTTATCGACATCTCCTGAAGCATTCGTGGGAACTTTTGTGCAACTAACATTCAGAGAGTAATGAGGAGACCGTGGGTAACTTGATGCCTCAAGAAGTATTACAATGAGAGCCTGTAAAAAAGGCCTAAGGGACTAGTACTAGGCTTTGATAAATGTACGTAGTACTTACCACAAGGCACTTAGTGGGGTCACCTTCAGGACAGGGATGGCCAGTTTCTGAGAATGGATGGATGGATGGATGGATGGATGGATGGATGGATGGATGGATGGATGGACTTTCTGATGATTATCATGCTTATGGTAGGACTCTGCCGTTAGATGATGAGCAACACAGATCGTCGATAACGATAATGACGATGATGATGATGATGATATTGACAATGATGATGAAGAAGATCGGGGAGATATTCCTTACCACTCGCCACATCACCCAACAGGGAGGCCACACCTACTAACACACACAACCAACAGATGTTGCTGGATTTCATGGTTGTTCAGGACTTCTTCTAGACACATAGACACACAAAGTCCAATGCTGAATTCCGCTTCTTTGGGCTTTGAGTAAACAGAAAAAAAAAGACTCTCAGTTATTATGCATGTACAGTGATCCTGGCATAACAAACCACAACCCTAACAAACATTTTTTCCCCACATTTCCCTTATTTAGAGGAAAATGATCGGTTGATATGGTCTGTTACATTGGCTTTTATTGGCTCATGCAGCTGTCACTACCGGAAGCGAGATTTGATGACGTAATCACACTACTACTTGTTTAAACGGCGAGTGACTTTCATTGGAGTTCACTAATTCTATTTTATTAAATAACAACAGTCTCTCTGCGTGACTGCTTCTGATTTATATGTTGCCACATCTTATTACAGAATCCAGAAAATAATCGAGCAAGTTGGTCGTGGAAACAAACGAAAGTAAAAGTCATTGTATGCACAAATACAAGTGTTTTAGGCCTATATTTGTTTTTTGTTTTCTTAATGGGCGCTGAAATTTCTGCCTAATTTTTGCTTGAATCCTCATATTTCATCAAAACTTTGCACAAACACTATTTATCACCAAAGATAACTGAAAATAAGTCTCGGGTAAAATGTTGATGAAGTTTCAAAATACAAACAAAAGCTAGGGTGAAGTTTCCGTGCCAATTTATTTAAAACAGACTTAACTAATTTTTTTCTAGGTTAACCCCCAAGCCCTGACAATTTTGTAAGATTTAACATGGCATAAATTCTACACAATGTAGCATAAGCAAAGAACATGTGAAGTGAAAGACTTAGTTGTCTCATACAATCATTTCTGATTTTAAAATATAATTTAAAAAAACAAAAAAAAATTTCTGTTTCACTGTCCTAAAGTGACGCAGTAAAATTATGTTATGTAATTTTTTTTCCGCCTCACTCATGAGAATAATAATATTCATATTCACTAAAAATATTTTACTGNTTTTGGGGGGGGGGGGGGGGGAGAGGGGGGATATGAAGGCTGCCCCCTATCACGAAGCTCCAGAATAAACAGCATAATGAAAAAGATTTAAAGTATTACTGTGTATTATTACTTTCAATACAATGTTTTCGATTTCTTCTTTGTCGGCGAACGGATGATTGGCATTGTGCTGAAAAAAGAGAAAAAAATCACTCTTAATGTCATATCGGCCAACTCCAGTGTGTCCTTTACCACATACGCTCCTATGAAGTCATGACTGGCACACCTGACGCCATATAAATATACTCTCCGGTCGGGCTGCAACCCCGCTGGCTTAATTACGGCTACAGGGAAGCAGACTAATTTACAAGAATTCACAGCGAGAGAAAAGTGAAAAAAAAAAAAAGAAACCGCCATATTGGCAATGCGCTGAGTTGCTTGTCACGTTTGATAGCTGCATACATCTTTAAAAAGCGGTTGATAAATAATTAGAAACATCCTTTTAAAAAAAAATGAAAAAAAAAATAAGAACAGTAACGTTTTATGTCTTTCTCCGTTTATTTACAGCTTTTATCTGTGCTCTGTAGAGTTGCAGCTAAGCCAGGTCGACTGCTGTTATCACTATTGATAATGATGACACCATTTCCCTCAGTGAACAATAAGTTTCTAAGCAAAATAAAAAAAATATCTACAGTAGGGACACAACCAAGATTTGGCGTCAAAATGTTGTGTCCCATGCAGTCATGCCACCCTTCTAGTAATGACCACTGTGTTTGTAGACTGACCAGTGTGATCACAATCTGAATGAGATGCTTACAGAAAGAGGAGTGTTCATTGTTCAGAATTTGATAATCTGTCTTACGATAGAATTTCTTTAGGATTTGAAACAATCAAGTTGGCAGAAAATCTTAACCTGTTCTCACAAGCCGCAGTGATCTTCCTCAGAAATATAACAAAGGAGAAAACTAATATTTTTCTAAACCTTTTTTTTCGCAGCTGAGGTCATCAGTTGTACATTATCGTGCAACTCACAACTGAAACAGATATTCCCGTGCATGGCTTAATATTCTAGTGCTTCCATAATTATAGAACGCACCAAATTAGGCAAATCTATGCGTTATTGCACCACAATAGAAATTCAAAATTTTAAAATAAAATAAGCTTTCCTCGTAACCATATTTCTGGTCACACCCTATCTTTGAGATTCAGGAATAAATGGCTATTCGGAGCACCCAAATATAGCTTTTGTCCATTCTGTAGATTTGTCTATTCTTTGAGCTTGCTATGTCACCTACCTTTCTTCTGCTTTCTTTGAAGTAGCCGATGTGCAGACCTAAATCCAGTGGTACTTAGAGGCGACCTAGTCCACCAACTTGATTTACATGGGAAACAAATTAATAACCCCGGAAATATTTAAATAATAAACGCAGCAGAAATGCAGCGGCTAAAATAATGGGAACATTTAGAAAGAAGTGAAAATTTATATCATGGGCGTCGGCGACAGATGGTGTTTGGACGGTGGGCATCGTGGATAAAGACTACTGATCTATTGGTCAAGCTGAAATTTGTCACGTGTTTTAAATGTAATCAGCTTATTGGCGCGGCATGGGTTAGTCAGTAACCTTTGAGAAAGATAATTGCCCAAACAAACCCCCTTGGAGTGTTAGGCAAAACACTTAATTGCGCGACTTTGGACGTCGATGCAAACGACAAGTAGGTGCAGTTGAGTAGATACGGGACGGGGAAGAAAGGCCTCTGTGTGGCTGTGGCTTCTTCCTCCCTCCCAGATCCTTACAGACGATCTAGGCGTCCCGTACCCCCGTCCCCCACCCCCTCCAATCTCTCTTTCCCGAGATGTCTCAACCGAAAATGCAGCTGTTTCTCATGACGGATATGTATACTCGACTTCACTTAACTGCAATCCGTCTATTCGCACCTTCCTTTAAATCGCAACAGTTTTCATAGCAAACAATACTGTATTGTTGTTTTCTTATGTATTACAATATATTGGCTAAGAAAAAGGAGGATCGCAGTCTCGTTAGACAGGTGGAGGCGAAATGGAGATTAAATATAGAGGAAATATGAAAGGTCTTCCCTGAAACTCAAACTCTTGATAGGTGGTCGCGATATACAGGTGGTCGCGATAAACAGGTGGTCGACAGACCATGTTCGACTGTAACATCTTCCAGCGCCCTACTCTTGTTTTTCCCCTCAGTTTATAACACTTGTGTAATCTTTAAATTTCATACATCTCTCAGCAGTGAGGAACAGGATCTGAGAGACTGCGATTTAACGATGAGATCTCCTATCATTGTAAGGATCAAATTAGTGTATGAGTGCTGAATGCACCCTTAGAAACGTTCCACATGCCATCGATAATGAGCAGCTTCTAAATTAAGACGAGAAAACCGTCGTGTAAGCGTGCTCACTGAGATTCATGGGATCGTTAAAAACACCAAGACCTAAACGTAACACGTATGTAATAATATTCGCTCACGCTCAACATGATTAGAAGTAAGAAACTGTAATAAACTGACCTTGATAATTTCGTTTTGAGGCGTCACGTGACGTCTGTGAACAAAGCAAATTACTTAATACCTGTTGAGTTATCTCGCCTTTATTGCACACAGCTATGTGTGCGTGTCATTGTACTTTAACTAAGAACATAACACAACAGGAGCTCAAGGACTCGAAATTCACTTGAACCCCTCCATAAAACGTATTCGAGTTTGTGAGATATTCCTAATAGGGAGACTTGCCCACAGAAAAACCCTCGCTTGGGCACAAAGCACCGATAAACTTCAAATTTACATTTTTTACAGAAGAAACATAAAGGTATCCATTTTTGTAATCCTTGCTTTCATGTGCGCTCTGTGGAAACTACGGGAAACATTACTAATGTTTTCGGGGATTCCCGTAGTTAGCGCAGTGCCTAAGTGTACTCAAGGATTATGCCTGCGGCCACTGGACATTTTCAAGGTAGGCCTACGTCGAATATGATGATGAAGTAAACTCTTCGACGTCTTCAGAGTTGTATTTTATTAAAATACATACGTACGTGCTAAGAGTTTAAAAATAATGCGAATTGTTACCTTTTCCCTTCCAATGGAAATTTACAGAATTATCTCACTAGCTCGCCGTATTTTAACTGATTTTATTTTTTAAAAAAGGCTATTAAGAAAAAACAACACAAAAACGAAGAAGGAACAAACAATAGGGCACCCAAAATTCAAACGTGAACAAAGAAGTGGACATTTCTTCTATAGATGCCTGTAAAAACACTATGAAAATGCTTAGTAAATAGTCGTTTAAAATCGGGCGTTTCTGCAATCTGGCAACATTGGTAGGAAAGCATAGCAGGGCACATCAAGGCACATAAACACAGAATGAGTTGAAAAAATGTCCAGTCTCACGTACGTCTGCAGTGTCTATGTTGATAAGCTGTGAACACAGGAGAAGGTTTCTGACACCTATTAGAGGGGCAAATCACTCATTATGTACAAGCCAATTAATCCCCTTATATATAAAATCCCCCTTTCTGGGGGCCCTGCCAGCCAGTGTCAGGGTGTAGAAAAAATGTAAAATGACCAGTGATCTAAATAAAGCATCCAGTTTTGAAATTTCAGGTACAATTTGAGCCCTCTAGATGGGCCAATGTATTCGCACGCGGTTAAAACCAGCCAAATCAAAAATTGGGGAGCAAATCAGAATTCGAGGTGACCTTTTTCGAAAGACATTTATTTGTAGAAATATTTTGGGCGTTGACCCCCCTTTTTCAACCATTAAAAGATCGGGCAAAAGAAGTGCTTTAACCTCCACGAAAGAAATTTCCCGAAATCACAGTAGTATATGTAGAATAACACAATATGTTTATAGGGCCAAAAGAAGAAAAAAACAATAGGTGTCAAAGATCAAAATACCGATGTGTGTGGTAAGGGATGTAACTGGTGAATAATTACGCATTCACTTGTAGACGGGTTATCTCAACTTGATTACACATCCTGTTCAGTCAGACTGTTTGGACTTTGGCGATATTTGTGGTCTTCTAGAGCTGACTGCCCAATTTGGTGGCACTTCCAAACAGCCCAGAACTATAGCTTCCGTAAATGAAGAACATGAAAGTGAAAGAATAGAATACAGAGTGCAGGTAGTACTTTATCTAACGGTGTTAGGAAAGGGTTAAGCATTCGCTACAATGTTAGGCATTGGTTGTAATATACTGGCTGTAAAGATAGCTAATTTCGTAATACTATCCTGGTGCTCTGCCTGGGAAGAGAAGGACGGATGGGGGCGAATGGGGCAACCAAACTCACGATAGAGAAACGTAAATTTGCGATGTACGTATAGATCTAAACAAACCTGTTAAAGCCCCAACGGATCCTCTTTCCCACTAGAGGAACTGGGACTAGATAGTGTTTCATTACAGGTTTATGTCACTATTAAGTGACAAATCACACTAGCAACTGCAGCCAACAGAACGCACTTGAACACAACAGCACCATAAAGCACCACAGTGCACTTATCTCAGTGCAGTTAGTAAATCGCGCTTCTTGGACAGAATCGAATTGGATGATGAATGGGTTTTGTTGATTGTTGATCTCATTCCCAAATATCAAGACACAGAAGGTCCTCTCTAATTCCATGGGGCCTCAACAGCTTAACTGGAGCCAACGATATATCGTCGTTTCCTCGTCAGTTTAGGATATCTTGCTCCATTTTGGAGCTGTACTTGCAATGACGGAAATTTGTATGCTGGACACACAACAAATCTAGCCAGCCAGGCTTGGACAGAGTAAGATAATAAAAAGATACCATTTAACTCTAGTTCATGTCAAAGCAAAAGGGATTATCAATAAGATTGTTTATGTATTAAAATGTTGACTATATAACTCAGAACGTTTTATCTATCATGACATTACTTTAAAAGGTTGAAAGGAGTCTACAGTGAAGTCTAGCTTATATTGGTGTTATCGAATTAGAGGGACGTAGGCCTACCTCAATAAAACTATTTTAAAAAAAAAATCACCAGCAAAATTCAACAAGTTTCCAGTATGCATGAAGTTTCTTAAAGATCCTGGATCTGATCTGATAATATCGTGTGCTCTAGATCATAATGCCATATCTCCCAAACTTTCTGTTATGTCGTAGCTGCATGTGATGTCCAGTTGCGAGAGAGAGCCACAAACCCCTACAAGTTTGTGCGGGGGAAAGGTTGCTTCTGGTTAGGAACTTTAATGAATACTTTATAAAGGTGTCTTTTAAAGATGGCGTGTCTGGCTAGATGCTTTACAGTTATGTTCAACAACCTGATAGTATAAAGCAGTTTAAAATGTGGGTGTGCGTGTGCGGGTGGGTGTGTGTGTGGATGGGTGTGTGAGTATGTGTGTGTGTCTATGTTGGTGTATCTGTATCTGTATCTGTATCACTGGTATGTGTCCAAAAAAAAACAACAAAAAACCACCAACAACAACAACATTATTACTGTAACAGTTAAGTTGAACTGAAATGACATTACTTTTGGATTTGTATGTTATTCTCTGAGTTAGTTCCGTACTTTACTTTAAGCTATTTAGAAATTAGTATGTTGTAATTTAATGAGTAGAGTATGAATGAAATGTCTGAAGGTGGATCACGTGGGGCACAGTATGCTTGAGACTCTTTCATGTTTGTAAACTTATTGATGTTTGTCACTGGCCAAGTGCCTAATAAACTTGAACTTGTAACTGCATTTAATACAGACCAAGTTTGCGGCACAGCGTTAGCAAGAAATGTCAAGTCTAGAAGTGTGCTTATAATTTGTTTGCTTGTTTATTTATTTGTTTATTTTTTATTTTTTGTTCATTATGTGCTTGTTTGATAGGTTGATAGCTTTCCCCCTTTTCCTGCTGCCCCCATCTTGGTAAATTTTGCCGTGACGTAGATCTGTGTTCTGCTACGTGTCCGTCTATTTTCAGTTAAAGAAGTAAGAAGCCAGCCCCCAGCTAGGACAGACAAAAAATAAACAGGTAAATATGACAGACACACAGAGCCAGGATCAGCTTCGTCATTTACTTAATTGGACGGCTATGGAATTGAAAAAGTCATCTTCCTTGCACTGTTTTAACTTAATTAAACGATGAAGGCCATCTTGGAACGAAAGTGCTATTGATCTGCTTTGCCATTAGAAATTGGTGACTAGAGTACTCTATCATGACCGTTGGTAAAGGCCAGGTTACGCCAATGATCCTGAGTCACTTTCAACTGTAGGAGTTGCACCATTTGTAACTCTGTAAGCTTCATTTGCATCATGAACAACTGTGACAGTGATAATAATTACAACATTTTGTTGTTTGACGAAAATAAGAAATGAGGTTTATTATATCACTGGCGATTTTAACATAAATATAATATACGGCGATGAAATATTTTGACTATAGCACGTTTTTCAACTGAGAATTCAAAATAACGTGAGCCTCTCAAGAGTTAGACAATGGATAATATTGATAGCAGCTGGGGTGGGGGTGGGGGGTGTTATGGCGCTGTACTGTGGCGACTAGTAAATAGTAGTAATGACTTTGTTGTGGATATCATTTGTAATATTATATTTACTTGTACAATGTCTACTATTCTGCTTTTATCTGTGTTATGAATGAGAAGCATTGTAACAGGAAACAGCTGTTTCCTGTTTTTTTGACACATACCAGTGATACAGATACAGATACAGATACACCAACATAGACACACACACATACTCACACACCCACCCAATGTCTCCATTGTAAGACAACTTCGCAAAGGAGAAAATAGAAATCCTATTATTCACTATGTAGCTGATGATGTTGATTTGGTAACAACGATAATGACTACTAATTCTAAATGCCATTTTTGTTGTTGGGATGATGTTGATAACAATAATAACAGTAATGAACTTGTCGTCGTTCTAGTTGTGTGTATAATAATATGCGCACCAAATTTAAGAGTCCACCAATGAAGGTCAAGAAAACCATTTAAACTCAGCAGCTGTGGCATTGATAACTAGAGCCCATTATTCCCACTCCCTATGTGTGTGTGTGTGTGTGTGTGTGTGTGTGTGTGTGTGTGTGTGTGTGTGTGTGTGTGTGTGCGTGTGTGTGTATATGTGTGCGTGTGTGTGTGCGCGCGCGCGCGCCATTTTGTCAGAGAAACAAGTAAAAGAGAAATAACAGTGAAATAAGGATACACTGGAATCGGTTAAAGAATTATAATGAAACTATCACAAGAATTTTTTAAAAAATCACAAGACAGTAGACATTTTTGCCCGGATTTCGGCAGTTTTATTTAACTTAATGTCTTCTTTGTTTTAAGAATTTTTCGTATAGTTTCATTAAAATTCTTATCCAAGTTTCAATTCTTCCTGTATTATCATTCATTTACCGGTTTCGCAGTCACACATTTTTTTTTTTCTTTTACTGAAAAATCGTATAGAAATTTTCAAGGAAGCTTCACGTCGACCCAGCTATTGAAAACTATGTACGAGGGGAGTCCCAAATATTTTCTGCGCCACCTGGAGGACAATTGTTCATCATTGTATGGCTTCCTTTTAACGAAAATGAAACGTTTACGAGGCTCAATGAAATCGTTTTGTGTTGTTTGTTTTGTGTTGTTTTATCTTTTCAAAAAAAAAATATTTTATGAGAAAAAAAAAAAGAAGTCAGGATGAATGCGTTTCTAGTCACAGTCAAATACACGATAAGAATTTATAATATAAGAAAAGGATCTGTCATTTTGAAAAGCCAGTTCGAACAGATTTTGTGTGTCTTCGTTCCATTTTTGTATTTCTTTTAGACATTTTCTTAGTGCCAGATTTGATTTCGTCTATATTTTGAAAAATGGAACAAGCAGCAATAATTACATTAGTTTTGATATAAAAAAATCTTCATTTGGTTTGTTTGTTTGTTTGTTTGTTTGTCTGTTTGTTTCAGTCATTTTGTAAAATTTTGTCAGCAGTTTTGTCACTTTATTTTAAAGATTAGACATTTTTATATGAAAAAAAAAATGGTGTAAATTTTCTCAATTTCCCTTACAAAAGCAATTGTTTCATTTCTCCCTTCAAAAATGTGAAAGTTTCATTTCGTAACAAATCAACATTTTAACACGAAGGTCATTCCCTTGCTACAGCTGTTTCCTTCTTCGCTTCATGTTGTTCCTGTCACAGTTTTTATTTTACCTCTCACCCACCAGGACTCCATTTCACATATGGCTCAGCTGCAGCTGGAGAATGTTCATGTGACACTGCGGAGAAGTATCACGTGATCGGCAAGTGTTGGGGGAGGCGCGGATGTAACAGGATTCATGACTTTGATTGGTAGGAGGATGGTGTTGTTGTTGGTGGTGTTGTTGGCTTGGTGGTGGAGGTCATATTATGAAGATGGTCTACCTTTGACGGCGTTCTGGTGGTGGTAGCGGTGGTGATGGTGATGGTGGTGGTGGTGGTGGTTTGCTTTCGGTAAAGGCGATCAGCAAGGTAGTGGTGGTGGTGGTGATGATAATGCTACTGATGATGATGAAGACGACTAGATGGTTGATGCTGGCGTACCGGGTTATTCTGGTTTTTCTAGTTACAGCTTTTACAAATACTGATAATTTTATAAGCTGAGTACTCAAAGAGCACACATCCACGAAACTTCACATAATTATCACCCTTAACAGGCCAGATCACTTAAACCTTCTCAGCCCCCAAAGAACATACATACAACACAAACTGATGACATCACATCAATGGACTCAAGATAAAAAAGTCTTGGATTCGATCGCAGACACGGTCATGATGTATGTGTCATGCAAAAGCATTTCATTCACGTTTTCCTGCGTCCATCCGTCAGTAAAATTGATACCTGGCTATAGGCAGTGGAATATATTTTAAGAGAGCTAGTGATCAGCGTCTGTAAATAACAACGGCACGGTTTACTTGTTAGGGAGTTGAGAAAATCCAGAATGACCAGGCCTGCTGGGGTAAAACAGTGTAAAGTCGCGTGAGTGGGCACTAGCCTGGATACTAGACTGATAAATCGCATTATTGTATATTTCCATCACGTGTATGTAGCCACCATTTTCTCAGAGGAAATACAAATTTAGGAGGAAGATTGAGACTGAGAAAACAAAACAAAAACATGTGAAAAACAGTAACAAGTAAACAGGCTCTAGAGTTAATGAAATTCGACCTCGCGAGAGGCTATTGTACTGTATTATTTTATTTCTCATGAGTTTGACGTTTCTTATCCTGATGAGGGTCAGCAGGGGGGTCGGCCCCTTAGCCCCTTCGCCTGCTGTGCTTATGAGCATGTCGGCCTGGCCCATTTTTGTTAGTTTACCAAATCACCCTGAACTTGGAGAGGGGCATGTCGCCACATTTCGGGTTGTGTAGCAAGGAAAAGGTTTCTCACATTGCTGTTGTACGCTTAAGGGAAAGGTAAATTATAGAAATTAAGTATCCTTAGCCTAGATTTAACCAGACTTTCTGAAAAATATTATACTAGAATGACGGTATTTAAAAATATTCTAGACGTTTCGTGATTACGCACTGAAGCAAGTGAACAGGAGCCATATGCATAATCCATACGTAAGTTAACGCATTGCGGTAACCGCGGGGAAATTCCCAAAACATTAGAAGTGTTCGCCGTGATTAACGCAATACATTAACTAACTTATCGATTATGCATACGGCCACAGGATTCCAAGGTAAAGTGAATATTATTTTATATATGGACCTCGTAATCTCAGTAGTTAATAAGCCGAATCTACGATAGGTAAAGTGCAACCTTATGCAGTTTATAGTAACTCGAATCTTAAATAGTCCTGAGAGAGAGAAGGCATTCAATTTTGAACGTGAATCTTTGGCCGTCTTGAAAATGAAACTGTGGTATCTATCGAGGTACCATGCTGAATAGAAGTACGTACACATGCATAGCTACAGCGATTTTACCAGTGTATACTAAGGTGTTTTTTTTTTGTTGTTGTTTTTCTATGATAATTATCAAACCGGTTGTGACAAGTGTTCAAAATCTCTGAGGTTAAATGTGTTATTTTAGAGATGCCTCGCACTTGATGTCACAAGTCCCACGAAGCCTTCCAGATTATCTTTCCGTCCAAACATCTTTGTATTTGATTCATAATAGTGGAAAATGGATGGACATAGTCATTTTGGCTGTCAGCAATAACCTGTTATTTTGACCAGGTTTATGACGTTAGCGGTGTCTTTGACTAGGGCCGTAATATTTTATCTCAGCCGTCAGTAAGTAAATAATTGAGAGAGTGAGTAAACAAAGCTCTTCATTTAGAATCGTTGATGCTAATGAGGTATTTTCAGACGGGTCAGTTACACCACGTGATCTAGGGATTGCTAGGATATTTTGATAAGTGACGAGTAATCATACATGAGCAGAGCATGTAAACAAACCAACGTGTGAGCAAGATTTTCTAGGTCACGTGATGGAGCTGAAAATACCTAATTTATTTCGTAAACGATGTTTGATATGTGTTCACCAATGCAAGCATGTAATTTATCCAGTAGAATATATTTAACGAAATATATCCGATCTGATTTCACAACCTGGATATTGTTGGTTGTTAACAGAAAAGTAGTTACAGTGGTATCAAATCTCTGACGTTACGTGTGATTACTTTGTACCCTATCACGACGCCAAATAATGAGGATATGGTCTGAATTACCTTCACGTTTATGGCTGTGAGGTCTGTCTATTTCGATCTGGAGTTTGGTGTAATTTTTTTTTTTTAAATTTCTTTGCATCCGATTAGCCCTCTGCCTTGTTAACCTTGGACCAGGTGCCTAAAACCACCAATGTCGATTTCCACTAACTGCCAAAAATAAGTTTATCCAGACATCAGGTAAATGGAGGACTTTGAAGTAAACATTAAATGTCAATTCACGGAAAGCTGGTCCCGCACCTTATTGCTTATTCTAAAGCGGAAAGAAGCGTGTCTGTAAGAAAAAAAAACAAACCACAAGACGCTAGGCTAGATACAACCATACGTCTTCATGCTGCGATCATAGCGCATTTTGCATGGTCCGGAAATATCGATGACGTCAGCTTGTGATCTAAGCTCAATTTTCCATGAAGTAGTCACCTCACTAAATCACAACCGCAACTCAGTCACAATGTAGAGGAGAAAAATTAATGTTTTAATACGTTACTGGTTAATCGCAACTCTTTTCAATCGAAACATTTCTATCACACTTGCAAGGAATCGCGATCAAGCGACGCCCACTGTATTTTAAACAGTCTGACACTAAATTCTAACTGAAATCTATTTGCAGGAAGAAGAAAATAAACCAAACACAACATCAGTAAACAGCCGCGTCATAAACTATTTAGCATAGGACTTTACACAGCAAAGACTGGTTGTACAGAACATTCTAGAAGTCTTCAGCAGAGGAATATAAAACTCACCAAGGCAACATGGGATTTCTGCGTAAAACGGCATTACATAACCTCACCTTGACCAAGTCTCTCATTTTGATGCTCTGTGTGAGATGCGTCGTGCCAGGTTGGTGTCATTCATTCATTCATTCATTCATTCATTCATTCATTCATTCATTCACTCATTCATTCATTCATTCAATGGCATGAGTAATTATTCTCCAAACACGACTATCCGACTGACTGCATGATTGACTGACTGACTGACTGACTGACTGGCTGACTGGCTGACTGGCTGACTGACGGACTGACGGACTGACTGGCTGGCTGGCTGGCTGGCTGGCTGACTGGCTGGCTGGCTGGCTGGCTGGCTGGCTCGCTCGCTCGCTCACTCTGTCTTTCTGCTTGATGGGACGATCTATGGGTTGACTGATTGGCGAAATAATTTGTTGGTTTTCAGATGACTTCCTGTGCACAGGCCTACTGAAGAACACACCCAACTGTATAGCTTTGGAACTCGTAAGTAAATGGAGAATCCTACACCATGCATAAGGGAGATAATGGATTTCTTCCATGGCGAGACCTTTCACATTTTCAAGCGTGGAAATAAATTCAAAGGGTCCGGCTCTGGAAAAAAAATCGTAGACCACACATCCACACAGAACAAATTTGTACACAAACACGCAGAAAGGATCAAATATACAGGTTTAACAATGTGTATGTAGACCGGTGGAAAGGCATGGAGGGCGCAGACGAGGCGTGGTAACTCCACGTGCCAGTGAACTCCGATAGTAGACGATATCACACAGGCCGAACGAAGTGCGGTTCTTGGGAAGGCGAAGAAAGGAGTTGGCTCTCTTGACGACAGTTTGCTGAACCTACAAACGATAATCACAAAAAAAGGCGCCGCCCTCCGTGGGGCTATCGACTTTTTTAAAGTTTATATGGTCTCGTTGTTCAAGACAGCAAAGGACACCACCCCAGACATTCCCAGGCAATGTTTTAAACTCAGTCATCTCTCGTCGTCCCACATGTATGTCCTAGTTTTAGAATTACATCACTAAGAAAGTAATCCTTGAAAATCTTCCTTTTTGAGTTCTAGATCCATGCCAGATTCACAGATTTCACATGCTGTATTATGTTTCTATGAAAGTGATCCTTCTGGCGTTTCTGGTATGGTAGCTCAGGAAATTCCACATTGTTTTCCGCACTTTAGATCACCTAAACACAACTTGCTTATGAGAGAAATGGGCAATAGCTACAGTGATATGGTATACGAGGTTGGACTCAGAAATAATTAGCGTATGAAATCAACAGAGATAGGAGCTTTAACTTCACACGCATTTTTTGCAGTACTTCAAGGACTCTGTCAAAATTCTCACGTTGTCTGATACTTTGGTAAACTTCAGAGTATTTCTAATAGACCGTACCAAATCTTTTTCTCTTCCAGGTTGCTAATGGACAACCTTTGCCCCAGATTCAACCTCAGTTCCCTTCTCCATCAGCCGCCCTTGCCATCGCGCCCCTGGAGGTGGGGGCCCAGGTTCCCGGAGCTCAAGGGAACCATGTTCCCGTGGGTCAGGTTCCATCCCCTTCTCCTCTTACGGTGCTGTTCCCGCAAGTTGCCCCTGCAGTGGCGGAGGTCGTGAAGGCTCCAGAGGCGGTGCCAGCAGACGTTGCACAGACTCCTCAAGTGTAAGTTTTATGTGCGTTAATATGTGTGTGAATGTGTGTGCGTGTGCGTGTATATATATGTGTGAATGTGTGCGTGTATGTGTGTGTGTGTGTGTGTGTGTGTATGTGTGTGTGTGTGTGTGTGTGTGTGTGTGTGTGTGTATGTGTGTGTGTGTGTATGTGTATGTGTGTTTATGTTTTTTTTATGAGTGATCTAGCCTGCTGGGGTAATAATAACATCAAGTTGCTTGAACAGACATTGGCCCAGATACCAAAGTTAAAAAAATATTGCTATTAGTATTGTTATGTTAGGCTATAATTATGTTATTATTATAATTATCATTGATCATTGTTTTTATCATTATTATTTGTTATTATCATTATTATTATTATACTGTGCCACTGTCTTGTACAAGCTTTATTTAACATCCCCTAGGGCGAGGTTCCTATATTCGTAGTCCCAATACAGGCTTTGGGCGCTAACATTCAAGTGACTTCTTGGCATGCTTATAATCAAGTACCCATTGAAAAGACCCGTAAACTGAATACAATCTAAAGGCCTGCTTCTCCAAACTATAACAAAGTCGGGATCGCACAGGAGTTTTATATAAAATATTTATACTCTTTTTTTATAGTATAATCGCTAACCATACGGTGTTTTGACATTTCTAGGAACCCTGTAGCGGCACTAGAAGACCAAGAGACAGAACAAAGAAGGAACTTGGCTAGACTTTTCTTGGACGAGTTGTTACAGGGACAGCCCTTCTGAAGACTTAATGGAAAGCCCACATAACGAAACCAACTTAAGACTTGTGTCAGAATAAGGGCAAGAGAGATTACTTTTAGCAAAAATAATAAACAAACAAACAAACGAAGAAACAAACCAATGCTCTCTCTCTCTCTCTCTCTCTCTCTCTCTCTCTCTCTCTCTCTCTCACACACACACACACACACACACACACACACACACACACACACACATACACACACACACCCACGCACACACACGGGCGCACGCACAAGCACGCACACAAGCGCACACACATCGTTGTATTTTCATAATAATGGGCATATATATAAATACTGGCATAATTTTGTACAGAATGTTTGGTCGGGTCTGTTGATCCTGCTGTATACTACTACATACTGTCTTTTTTTTTTTAAAGCAGTGCATATTGCTGTTTGATTACAAATCTTGCTCTTCTGTAACCTGAGTTCAAAATAACTACACTGAGCTGAACTAATGAGAATCCATGTAGCAGCTCAAAAATTGCGAGTATATAACACATTTAAATGAAACTAGACCCCTTCATGCTAGCAAAAATCCTGGAGAGCGCCCCCATTTTTCTCGAGACTTTAGAAATGGAATACGCTATTTTTCATCAACACGTTTACGGACGAAATGGTGACCCTTTGTCAGTCTGTGGAGGTGAACACTGTCTACTACTCGTGACTTATTCCCCCTTTTGTGTGTGTGTGTGGGGGGGGGGGGGGGTTTNGGGGGGGGGGGGGGTGTTTTTGGAAGTTTGCATAACAGCCAACCACCTTAAAACTGATCTATAACAAGCGGAGGCGGTTTCGTCCGTCAAATGTAAAAATAAGCACTGAAAAAGGCATGTTCTAAGCCACCTATGACCGGATGTTGATGATCGGGCGATCAAGAAGCCTCTCGCGCTTTGTGGAAGGTTCAGTTGAAAACATCACCGAGGAATTTAGATGGTTGTGCTCGTAGAGGAAGCATCAACCGCTTTAACCCAAAGAGATCATATTCCCTGCGACAGATTACACAAGCAGTAGTGTCATGCCCAGCGGATTTGCTGGACTCACGATTAAAGTCTCCAGGAACTTTATATAGTTCATGTCACAAGGACATAATTATGAGCATTCAAAAGTGGTTACAAAATAATTAACAATGGATATATAT
>JAWQUT010000091.1:892593-893882 GCA_033807755.1 Ellobium chinense | reverse complement strand
ATATATATAAAAGACATAAAAAAAATACAGGCGAAGTGACATAGTGTGCTAAATACGGAGAAAATATGTCCTTGTTCTGTTCCTGCCAGTTTTCAGCCCAGAAATAGTTGTTTGACTCAACCTTGGGTAATTTTAATATGAATCTTATTTCACTAACTGGACATAGTGCTGTTGATCACATCATAGCCAAGAGGACGAGGAAAATAGAAAAAATGGACTTTCAGACAATGGCGCATTCTTGTAAGATATTAGACTATGCTGGTTAAGTGCTGTCCGATATTAAAACAACATGTACAAAGGGAGCCGTTTAGAACTGTCATGGCTTTAAAGAGGAATCAGACTTCAAGAAGGGAGACGATAAATCAGCAGTAACTAGCAATAAAAGTATTTTCGTCATGTCTTATAACGGAACATTGCTATAACGAGAACATTAATTTCTAAAGTCCGGACCTTAACGTCATTTATCTGACTTCCACTGCACATGTATTGTCAGCTTTTTTTTTTTCTGTTAATAACAGTCTGGCATCGGAAAGAAATGCGTCGTGCTGGAGAAAAAATGCAAATTTTGGATTACAGTAATTTTGTTCAGAAGTCAAGACTTCTCTTGATAACAGTTCCCGAAATCATATGCCAACGCGGCAATTTAAGCATGTTGTAATTTCATGTGGCAGTTTGTCTCTTGATGCCAGTTAAAAAGCTCCATCACCTTGTTCATGTGAAATATGACAATTTACATCAAGAGCGACCATTTAAAGAAAAAAAAATACGAAGTTTTAGTCAACACTGGAGATTTCTTTCAATGCATATAACACCTATCAAACAGCCTTTTGCTCAAGCGAACCACAATTATCGTATCTGTATATGGCACATGTATTGCTTGCCGAGGGAACTGATAATAATTGTCATATGTATTGCAAAATTTTGTTCCAACCAGCACAGATGGCCGACTACTTTGTAATAAATAATATCTATTTCTTAGATTTAAGATCACACAAAATAAAATCTATTAAACTGTCAAGGGGGACTTGTATATCTGGTGAAAAGGTCTTTTGTTGTTTTTGCTCTACTTATTCTTCACCTTTCATCTATTTCATCACATCCCGCGCATTATCATTGCTCTTTTCATTATTATCATACCTATCATCACTACATCCAGTGTTGTTTTTTAACACCGTCGTAATCATCAGTATTTATCGGAACAAACAAACAAACAAACAAACAAACAAACAAACAAACAAACAAACACACACACATACAAACAAGAAAACAAATAGGAACAGAACCCAAAA
>JAWQUT010000091.1:882593-890093 GCA_033807755.1 Ellobium chinense | reverse complement strand
GATGGTGTAGAGCCCCAGCAGAAAGAGAGTAGCGGTCACTAGCATCAGACCCAGGATAGCGAAGCCTTGGCTGGCCTTCAGGAACACTGAAATAAAGATGTTGATGATGATGATGATAATGATGATGACATAATGAGGTTAAAATGGGTACTCACTTGACTTCATACCATTTTCACGCGGAAGACCACATCATACAGTAGTTTTCTCAACTCCTGTACTAGCTCACAGAGTTACTATCACTTTAGAACTCTGAGCACTACCATTCGGATAACATCTTTCACTCACCACAACACAGTTCTTTCGAATACCTATGGACGCTGATACTCATAAATATCTTACCAAAATTGGTATATATAAATATAATATAATACCTATAAATATAGGTTTTAAATTGACAAACAACTAACTGAAGCGTACATGAAGAAAGGCCAGGCCAAACTACAAGTGCTATACAATACGGATAGAGGAGACATCACATCTCAGACTGTTACTCAGAGCTTTATTTACAGCTGGATGTTGTCTAAGCTGAACAACTTCGCCGATCAAAGAGCTCTTAACCCTAATAATTGATAACTTAATCTGCAGCTACATCCTTTAGGCTATTACGAAATAAATTCCGAACCAGTCCTATGAATGGTTCTCTTTCTCTATCTACTTTTGTGTCTTGAGGTTCGTGTCTCCTCCTGTCTTATTTTATGTGGGCAAGACATCCTGTTTGCGTCTGCTCATTCCCTATCTAAACACGTTGACGAACAGCAACGGCGACGAAGATCTTATTGATGACAAGACTAACACCCCATTTTACAAATGGGCAGGCAGGCAACGCACCAGCGGCGAAAGAATACCTAGCGCACCGAAAGGCATCATAGACGAATGCATTAGACTCCGTGAAAAAGTTGGACGATTGGCGAATCGGGCGGATTGAAAAGATCTATCGGAGATTGTATTTCGTTGCTATACACAATCTTTTTTTTAAAAAAAAGGTAAACAAAGTAAAGAGGACTGATATGTATAGTTACTTTTTGTGTAGTTTTCTACGAATTTAGGTGAAAACCGCATGTTTTTACGTTACGTAGTTCTCAAGAAATCTGTGACACAAATTTGGCAGAAGCGTTTTATTAATATAGATAACAATGCCAACAACAACATTAACAACAATGACTACAACGACGACGTTATTGACAAGTATGACGGTTCTAACCTGGTAAATCATTAATGTGGTGATCAGCGGCGAAGGTGAGACAGACCCAGTGGGGGTTGGTGGTGTACCGACCTGCCATAGTACACTCTATCCACAGACCGACATGGGCGGCCTCGTCACCTGGGAAGTTGATGGAGTTGGTTGGTTGGTTGGTTGGTTGGTTGGTTGATTGGTTGGCGGGTGGTTAGGTTGGGGGGTGGTTAGGTTGGTTGGTTGATTGGATGATTGGTCGGTTGGATGATTGGTTGGTTGGTTGGTTGGTTGGTTGGTTGGTTGGTTGGTTGGTTGGTTGGTTGGTCTCAACAAAGGTATTAGCAGAAAGACAGGTATACGCTGTAGAAACCAACAGATTGACACAATGAGAAATTTAAAACACACACACACACACACACACACACACACACACACACACACACACACACACACACACACACACACACACACACAGGCGGGCAGGCAAAGAAGGAGGAGGCAGAAAGATGGCAGGCAGGCAGGCAGGCAGGGCAGACCGAGGCGCGGGCATGCAAGAAGGCAGGCAGGTAGGCTGGCAGGTATGCAGGCAGCTAAGCAGGTAGGTATAAAAAGATGAGCAGGTAGACATAGATGGTATCACCTCTCATGTCCGCCAGGATCCAGTAAGGACTGGCCATAGCCACAATGTGGAAGATGAGGGCGACAGCACTCAAACCTGTGGCCGCACGAGCATAGATGGAGGCACTCTCGCACAGGTGAAACCGAGGCTCATCTTCTGATTTCTCGGTCATGTACATTCCTGCACTCGCGTTGGCTGTCGTCGATGATGGTGATGATGATGATGCTGTTCCGTCTGTTGCCGTCGTCATGGTGGTTGTGGTGATGCTGTTGCTGCTGCTGATGATTACTATGTATCTGATGGTTTTATTATACCCTGAAGGAACTGATGATGAAGTAGTGTTTAAGTTATGAACTAGGTTTTAACTAGGTTTAGGTCTTGGGTGTATAAAGTGAAGCTGTATTATGCAGTTGAACGCCCTATAGAAACCACGTTAGTTTCTAAATCCTTTAAAGTGCTTCTGCTTAATGGAAAAACAGTCGAGTTTGTCCACTCGCAGTTCCGCGAGGGTTTAGCAAAACTTGCAAATAGGACTCAGGATGTAAATCGGTGATGATGTCTGATTTCAGAATTTACAATCTCTCTCTGATGTCGGACTACCTTCCCGATTCAATGGAAAGTGCTAATATACGAACTTGATTAAAACAGAATCGGCTGGATTTATATCATTCAGATATATATCGTTCACTTATCTTCCTCAACTCAACAATCTTTGCTTTCGTGTTTTACTCGTACACCAAATCTAAATATGCTCATGCTTTTGCGGTCAATGTACTCAGTATAGGTTTTATCATCAATGTCCGCTCCTCATCTGAGCAATAGATAACATAGACTAGTTTGTCACAGTCACTGCAAAATGCACCACAGGCTTCAGTTTCTGTTAAAATTTAGCCTTTCTCATTCCTCGTGGCAATCGGCCTCGATCTCTGTGGCTCGTATCAGCCTCGATCTCTATGGCTCGTATCAGCCTCGATCTCTATGGATCGTATCAGCCTCGATCTCTATGGCTCGTATCAGCCTCGATCTCTATGGCTCGTATCAGCCTCGATCTCTATGGCTCTTATCAGCTTCGATCTCTATGGCTCGTTTCAGCCTCGATCTCTATGGCTCGTATCAGCCTCGATCTCTATGGCTCGTATCAGCCTCGATCTCTATGGTTCGTAACAACCACTGCAGCAACAAGCGCGAATTCCAATTCAAAATCAGATTCCTGTGACACAAGCACCTGGTCTCATTAAGCTGGTCTTTGAGATGAATCTACAGTGATTAGATGTCTTGTTCAGGTTCTGTGGCAACAACAGTCATCTTCATTTGCACTGCGGCCACTGCGACCTCCTCCGAGTATCTGTAGAAAGTAAATATTATAGAGGTGTATTCATTTTGGGCCATTCCATGAATCATTCATTCAGTTACCATAAGAAAAAAAAACAGATGAGCTACGCGTCACTATGTGGAATGTCCTCTTTATCCCGTTTATTTAGACACTAATTTGTGGGTCAAACTAAACATCCACAGCTTACTTCACTTAATCCCCATCCGAGAAATACAACTTCCGGTTAACAGCAATACTGTCCACATAACAAACTGGTCTACTGCATTACTATATAAAAAAGTCACTGGATAATCGCAACTTCTTTCAATCGCAATCTTTCCCATGCTTCCAAAGAGTTGAGATTAAATGGAGTTGACTATATTGAAATAATAATACTGTTTCTGTGCGGCTGGTCACTGGAGTCACCCACTGGACAGTGCTCTAAGGTCTGGATCTGAACGTGCTATGAACGACACATTTTGTATAAGCGGACACTGAGGCTTAATGCTGTACTCTGCAAACGCGCTTAAAATATCTTCATAAATCTCCGTACAGACAGATTTCACTCTCCTGGCTATTTCAATCATATCGTTATAAAGAACTAGCTTGTTTAAAGCGGAATACGGTCATAACAGTAACTGTTCGCTACGTCCTGGCTACTCTGTATAGTGCACAGCAAAACGGATATTCAAAACTACAGGTACGGACGAAGGTAGCAAGATGTTCGTAATATCGGTGGGTGACAAGTACTTTTACAGACTACGTGCATCAAGCAAGCATCCAGTCACCGCAGCCTAATCTACGCCTCGCCTTCATAGGGTTAAATCGCCCATTGATCAGCAGGGGGGACATAATTCCAACTGTCAAAATTTTTGCTTGCTTTGAAATATTATGATTGTCTCCCTTGTTTTGTCCCAGAAACCCGTTCAATAGGTCTAAGAAATAAACCCACTCTCAGTCATAATGCATACACGGTCACCCAGATATCGTAAGCATTAACTCCAACAATCCTTACTTCCGCTTTCTACCTTTTTTTTCCATTGTCAAAGGAATATGACTGACTGCTACAGTTTGTTATATTATAGGCTTTTGTCATATACAGGCTGGTGCATCATTGTCATAAGCGTGATTTGGCAAAGCAATCACAGCTATTCACATTAAGCTTAAGCCGGAAATGAGCTTTGTTGGAGTTTTCGACTGTCTGTTGAAATATAAAAAGGAGGAAGAGAAGTCTTTCACTAGAACTAAAGAAACAATGCAGAAAGATAATGAGCTATCGAATGCCTAATGAAGAAGGAGAAAATCAAAGAAAGAAAGAAAGAAAGAAAGAAAGAAAGAAAGAAAGAAAGAAAGAAAGAATTTCATCCTCCTCCTGTCTTTCCTCCTTTCTGTAGAATCACTGTGATCGTAGCAAACTCTTCCAATTGTAGACCGCTTTGACAAAACGAAAAAAAAAGGTCAAAGGTTTATTCAGATATCACAAATTTTCACATAAAATTACAAACTGATTTGTCATTATCGCCATTTTTTTCGCCGCCAAGTCATCATCAACGTCATCTTCATTTGGAACACAGATAAAAAAAGTTAAAAAAAGTTCTGCCCATACTAACAAAGAATTAAGAAATATACTGTAATATTTACTATTTAAGATGATTATAATGATATAAAATAATTACGAATTTTCGGATCTAAAAGTGATCCCTCATTAAATTATTTACAAAACGAAGTCATCATCATCATCATCATCATCATCATCATTTGTTTCACACAAAATAAATGAAATAGCGTCCACCAGTGTCGTATTTTGCAATTTTATTTAAATTATACAAAGAAGCACATAATAAGGAAATGTTAAATTTTCGGAATTGAAAATTCCTTCATCAGGAATAATAATAAGAATAATTATAACAACAACAACAACAACAACAACAACAACAACAACAACAACAACAACAACAACAACGCTACCATCCTAAAAAGCAAATTAATGTAAACTAACAAATAGATTAAAATGTACAAGATTACCACCATCTCTGTCTATATCAAAGACAACAAAAACAAGAACAGCCACATTACTTACACATATTAATCCTGACGAACGCTCAAATTCCTCATTCGAAGTTTTCTTTCCCACATCTAAACCAAAGCTTTACTATTCATCTAGATCTAGCCAAGGTATCTTACACCAAAACCGATACACACAAACTAGGAAATCAGAGTAAATGATCTCAAAGCGACATGTGACCGTCAATCAAGGCAATTCCATAGAAGATGGTGTCCAATCTGCCTCGATTCTCTGCTAGTTGTATAGGTTAAACGTGAGTGACGTCATCTTTATCGTTATGAAGATAATTTAATAAAAAAAACAAAAACCAAAAGGGTATTTTATTTACTTAGTAGAATAGTCTGTGCCCCTGTGCCCGACCCCGGTAACCCACTACTTTGTGAAACGGAGAAAAACTGACCTGACAATACAACTGTTAAGCTACCAGATAAGAATATCAAACTGATATAAGATCATAGGTTATTCCTAAGAGTTTAATGAGCTCCTAAAACTTGAGACGGACTGTAGAATAGTATCTGTTATTTGTTCTGATCAACATCTTAGGTTTTTTTGAATGATGTGGTTACTCAGCTTCATGTTAATGGGGCCACAAAACTTGATTATAATGCCATAGACCATATTTATCTCATTCATAATGTGGAGCAGCGTGGCCTAATGGTTATGGCGTTGGACTCAAGATCTAAAGGTCCTGAGTTCGATTCCCGACCACGGTCATGTTGTAAGTGCCTTGGGAAAGCATTTCATTCATATTTTCCTCAGTCCACCCGTCTGTAAAAATGGGTACCTGGCTAAAGGCAGTGGAAGATATTGTCAGAATGCTAGTGATCAGCGCCTATAAATGACAGCGGCACTGTATGCTCCCCAGGGAGTCGAGAAAGTCCTAGAGTGATCAGGCCTGCTGGGGTAATAACAGTGTGAAGTCGCATGAGCGGGCATTACCCTGGATATGAGACTTATAAACCGCATTATTATTATTATTACTATACATAGCACAGTATACACAATACATTGATTATATTATATTATTGCTAGTCGACGAGATGCAGGGCCTTGATCCCCCTTCCCTAGCTCAGATACTTATTTACACCTGAATGGAGTGAGGATAAGGAGTTGAGTGTCTTTCCTAAGGACACAACATTTACACCTGAATGGAGTGAGGATAAGGAGTTAAGTGTCTTTCCTAAGGACACAACATCCTAAAACGACCGACTCAGAGCCGAACCCATAACAGTAATAAAGTTGTAGATTGGATTCCCGAAAGCCACAGCTCTCTCGGATGATTTTTCACGACATTAGTAGTCACACGACTGCTTTTAGAGGAATATTCGTGCCATTTCTGTGGAATGATCCATTTTATAGGATTTAATGTTATTACATATTCAATCTGGGAGAAATGTCTCATAGTGAAGTAGGGGTATGGACAAGGACAAATCTTTGGGAATGAATGACCGCATTTACAAAATATTATCATTATATTGCCTGTCTGGCTGATGACTTGACTGGGCGATTGAGCAATCGGTCAATCAATGGGTCGATTGACTGACTGATTGTCGGATCTATGCTTTTTCGTGATCACGGAATAATATGGTTATGACTGCAACAGGAATTGCTGCAGAAGGGGATGGTTGAGTGGATGGATGGATGGATGGATGGATGGATGGATAAATGAGCAACATCCTAGCAATGATTATAGCATGAGTAAAGAGGCTTTTACTGGTTATTTTAGCTCTTAAATATATGGAGAGACGGAGAAAGCAAAAGGGAGAGATAAACAGAATAGGAGAGAGATGAAGAGAGGAAAGGAGGAAGAAAGAGACGGAGAGAGAGAGAGAGAGAGAGGGGGGGAAGAGAGAGAGAGAGATAGAGAGAGGAATAGAGAGACGGGGGCAGAGGGGAGAGAAAGATGGAGAACAAGGAAAAATTAAGAAACATTCTACTGTGTTGTTTGTACACAGGCTCACAATCTCTGCAAGCGTTTGCCAATCCATCTGTTTCACATGCGCTTATTATGCACCCTGGTGAACCAAATCTTGCACTATCTTCTTCCCCCGAATGCATCGGAAGAGTTACTGTAACAACCCTCTCTTCCACTCCCCTCCATTTTACCCTCGTTCCTCGGCCCCGCTCTCTTTTATTGCCCTTTATGAGGACAAAGGAGACACTTGGCATAGCCATCCCACCATCCTTTATAACATTCCCTCTCTTATAATGTTCACAGAATATATGGGGGATCCCTAGGCCAGGAAGCATTTTGAAAGTTGTAACAAAGGAAAAGATTTAGCTATTTAACTAGGGAGGAGAAGGGTGAGGAAAGGCGGGACGGGGGTTTT
>JAWQUT010000091.1:866409-882579 GCA_033807755.1 Ellobium chinense | reverse complement strand
TGAGGGAGTTCTCGTCAGAAGGTCCTTTTCCACAAGGTAAAATAGTTAAGGCCGTAGATATGCTGGCAGTCTTCGCGCCTGCAGAGGGACGAACAACTTATCTGGGCCTATCTCACATGAAAATTAAACAGCATGACGACTGTGGAGGGTTAATCGGTCCGATCTCCGCTGTTTAACCCTTAGGCGATCAAGACTAGTTAAGTTGTAAGCATATCCCTTTTGTAATGGTGGGAAACGAACGGACAAAATAAACAAGGGAGCTATAGTTTGAGGCTGAAACAACCAGTCGTAGATCAGTTAGCCTTTAACATGTTCAGTACTGTGTCAAATTTTGTTGACGTTGTTGATGACGATGGGGAAGTTGCAGCCATGCAGAGGTTGGAAGGGGGAAGGGGTGAGCTTGGGTATGGGATGGTAGCCGAGCTGTAGCTTCTACTTCTACTAGCAGCCAGTCACAATCTTGAAGCAAGACAGCCAGATTATACAGAAGACACCATCACGTTTATTTATATTATGTAGATAGCATGGTTTGGCAGCAGTCGCAATTTCCAGCCAACGTCGAGGAGGTGGGAAGGGACGGGGGTGAGGGGAGAGGAAGGTGTGACCTCACCGGAACCAAATATAGATTAACTTAATGTTGTTGTTTGCAAGCTTAATCTAATATGTCCTAAAGATATGAAGATGTCATTTTTTTTTCCCGCTCTAGGCTAGGTAAGCATTTACACCCCTTACTGACTTATCAAGGTGTCTCGAGCCGAAATACTCACCATAGATATAATCTAGGCCTTCCTCCAAATTTTGGAACATAATGAAATATTCCCCAAGACCATATAGATATGGAGAACTTTGGCAGTAGATGAGAGGACATAGATGTTCGTTCTTTACATCTTTGCATTAACAACTACCACACAGTTTATTCTCCGTCCCTCATATTTTGAGTCTACAGAGGTATTTGCATCTATATTAGCTTTAAAATCAAATTACAGCCTCTGTCTTCCTCCCCATGGCCAAAAAAAAAAAAATCCGGATTGACAGAGTTTGTTTAAAAATGCACATTTTTGGGGGGCCAGGTATGATTGGCATATTCAGACATTAATTTATTTAATGCGTCCGAAAGAGGCAGATCTATTCGGACACCTGACTTAATGGGAAACTAGTGGAGAATTTATAGAGATCGTGTGAACATGTTGGAGAACCACTAGTAGTACAAGTTCATAGGACTGAACTTAAGACAATGGACAGGAGAAAATGACATTACTATGAGAAGATGGACATTGAGAGTGGAGGTAAACGGAGGTTGGCAGGGTAGCTGGACACGTCACATCATTATGTTATAGTCTACATCAAATTGTAGGTGTCTTGTCCGAAAGATCCCACGTCATAAAAGAGCTGCCTGGTAGCTAGTAAATAAGATTTAAAGATAGTGAGAGGTTGCTTAATTACTTTTGTTGCACAATTAAGGTTACAGACCTGTAATTGTACTTTCACTTTGTGGTCCTACAACTTAGGGGGTATATTTCATCTCCCCTTTTCCCTCTTTTGGCATGCCCTGCTTCCAGTAATAAGGGCTCCAGGGGGGAAATTTTGATATCATGGGAATCTGTGTCCATTTTACTTTATTTTACCAGGCACTATTTAGCCCTGGGCTGGAACTGCCAGGTCAAGGGTGTGCTCAGGCGGAAGAGGAGGGGTTTGGCATTGACCAGTGAAAAATGTAGGGTCTGTTTACAAATAGCAACCAAGCTCAAAATTTCAATGGGCTTGCTAGGGTTGGGTAAGTCTTAAAATTTGGGCCACATAATGAGCTTCAATCTGGTATGGGTCTGGGTGAAAGCTAAAACTTTGGGTTCAGAGGGCAGCTCAAAATGTTAATATAGCCCATAGAGGAAAAAAGGGTCCAATCCTATTACAGGTCTGTAACCACAACATAGAGTGGCAGTAACTTGATGATGAAATTCATACATGATTTATCTTAAGTTGATGATGAAAAACCCGCCAGGGGTTTAAAAGGAGGGAAGACGTGATGGGTCATAATTCAATCGTATGATTCACATCGGTGCGCTGTTTTTCCAAATTTCACTAGTGAAACAGTTCAATGCGGGAACTGAAGGATGCTGCAAGAGAGATTACCAGTACCTACCTAACCCTCAGGAAACAACATTGTATTATGTCCCTTGGTTATCTCACCTGCGACAGGTACGCTTGGTGACAGTGATTATTGTCACGTGATCTAAGGACTTCCGCCGACCGCAGTTGTTTTCAAGAACGCCAAGATGGTGGAGGAAATACGGAAGTGGTGCTGATGGAAAGGCAAAGTTACTTTTTGAACTGACACTGAATCGCCATGGTGAAGTTTATTCTTGTGGTAGTTACCCTGCTGGTGCTGTCAGCAGTGGTGCAGACAGACGCCCAACAAGACAGCCAGCCATATATTAAAAGTTTCATGGGAAATCCAATAGTCAACACAGCCTATGGTCCGGTAAGATTAAGAATAAAGAAAATTTGCCGTAATAAATATTTAAAATTTTGGATATAACATCGGTAGTTCAATGAATGCGTATGATCAGTGTCTGCACCCAGGGCAATTTCTCCATCATACATTAAAACTATGCCTTGTCGTCTTAGAGAATATTTTTGACCCCATCTTCAAAAAAAACCAAATTAGGTATTTTCAGCTCCATCACGTGACCTAGGAAATCTTGCTCACACGTTGGTTTGTTTACATGCTCTGCTTATGTATGACTACTCGTCATTTATCAAAATAGCCCAGCAATCCCTAGATCACGTGGTGTAACTGACCTGTCTGAAAATACCTCATTCTGAGAGATCCACAAATGCTTATTAGGCTTAGATGTGTAGACAGTGCGTAGCATGCAGATCAAGAGATCTACCGGTAACTAGTAGTAAGAATAGTGCTTGTAGTAAGTTTACATTTCCAATTCTGAATTGTTCACCCAAACTAACATCCCTGTGAAGTGTGAAAGCTCGCCCCCACCAGGGCGGTGGGGGCCCCAAACAGATCTAATAATTCCAGGTGTTCTCATCAGGTTTGAGATGTACATGTAGATGATGCTTCTCAGGATTACTTAAAACCTGGGAAAATGGGAATAATTGTGGACATTTGCATTGATGTTTTCAGGTCTGGAAAATACCTGAAATAAGCAATAATGAGACACTGTAGGCTACATATTATTTCAATCGAATGTGTAAAAAGTGTAAATCTGAAAGTTCATTAATGTGAGTGGGAAGTTGAGAGAGAGAGAGAAAGAGAGAGAGAGAGAGAGAGAGGAAGGGCAGAATGTGAATTGCTTGTTAAAAATATTGTTATTTTGCTCATTAACAACAGATAGTTGTCTGAGCTCAATAAACTATATTGTTATTGTTATTGTTAGTTATTGTTGTTGGCAGACACTGTTGGAAAATCTGAAAAATTGAATTAGTTATTTAATTCTTAATTTTGTCTGAAACTACTGCCAAAAGCAATGACCAGAGCAAAAACTTACTGAAAACAAATAAATTTCATGCCTCAAAATTAGTTGTTGCATGGTGGCTATAACTGAAAATAATTATTATGGTAAACCATCTGGGAATATTAGAAAAGTCATGGTGACATTTTTAAAACATATTTTATGGCAATCTTGGGCTTGTACACTTACTAAGCTTTAAATGGTCATAGAATAATTCTTTGTCAGTTCATATTTTTTAAATGAAGAAAATGCATCCTCAGATGTTATGTATCAGTGGAAAAGATTACTAGGAACCTTATAATGGAGTGATCATTTACCTTGATAGCCTGGTGATTTTTTACTTGAACTTGAAACCAAAACTTTTGCTCTCATGAGATTTCTCACTGTCTCTGTAGGGGCATGTAAGGAGCAAGGAATGCTCTCAGAAATAACTCATCAAAAAACAGAACATCATTTCAAAGTCACATTTATCATTTAATTAAAAACAGAACATTGTTTCAAAGTAACATATTTAATTAAAAACAGAACAGCATTTCAAAGTCACATGTTTAATTAAAAACAGAACATCATTTCAAAGTCACATATTTAATTAAAAACAGAACAGCATTTCAAAGTCACATATTTAATTAAAAACAGAACATCATTTTATTAAAGTCACATATTTAATCTTCACTTCTAGGGTGATTTATTTGTTATGAAATCATATACAGTATAGGTTCCCTTGTGCATTTTCAGGTGAGGGGTGTGACCTGGACTTCACAGTATGAGAATCTTCCAAACCGCTGGGTCAATGCATACTTAGGAGTGCCATATGCAAAAACACTGGACCAATATGGCAGTGAATGGAGGGAAAAGTATCGGTTTCATGTAAGTGTTAACTATTTTTTTTTCTACTTTAAGCATACTCTACTGTCATAAACAGGAACCCTGCCTCTGTTTTATGATTATCTTTTACAGTAACTTGCAGGTTACTTTAGTTGTAGAGTGATTGTGCTGGCATGTTTTAATTTTCAGCCAGTTTTGCTATCAATCTGGCATCTTGGGTATATTTCCTATTTTCTTTCTCATATTGTCTTTCTTTTTACATAAAAGCGTATTCTTCAAACAGTTTATGTCCTATGATGTAACATTGTGCTATGTAAATTACTGTAGAACCTTGAAAATGAGTATGCCCTTGGTACATGGAGAAAATGCTCTTACTATTGAGGTAAAGTCTACCTAATATCGAAGTCCATCTGAATAATGAAATCATAGAATAATAATGAATCAGTGGACATGAAAACATACTTGTTTATAAGCAAGAATACCTCCTAAAAGAGTATTTAGTCAGGGTTCTGCTATATTACCAGAAATGGACATGTTTACCCAGAGATATGATCATGATCACGACACTAGCAGGCAGCAAAGAGTTAATGAAATTTTCATGAAAAGTGAGTGACATCCTTGTATTTTATTACCATGGGTAGTCCTACCAACCCAGCCAACCTGTCTGTAATATTAGCCCCGTCATTTCAATTTCCTGTTCAACATTTTACAGAACCCTGATGAAGACCCATATTGGTATGGGGTGTATGATGCCACCAAGCACAAACCCGCCTGCCCTCAAATGCCTTGGCTGGTGAAGGAAACAATCTGGGACTTCAAGGAAGTGTCAGAGGACTGTTTGTACCTGGATATCTACACACCAAATGTAAGTAGGAGACTGTTGTTACTGTTGTTTCCATTACTGATTTTATCTTTCTGTGCTTACACTGCTGTGGTTATTCTGCTATTATCAAAGATTCTGTTCATGCTGTTACTTTGTCATGTTTCGTTCTTTGGCCTTATCTTCATAACACCCTTTCCCCCCCTCCAAATGCTACGCTCTTTCACCAGGAATCTGGTGAGCTTTACTGCCACTGATGGCTGGTTCTGGACAATCAAATGCTGTAGTGTTTCACATTACAATAACTGTATTACTGTAGGATAAGTGGTCATGCTCTGAGGAAATACCAAGATATCACTGAACTTTATCTGCTTTCTGTTGTTAAAGTTTTAAGAAATTAAATTTGAGGGTCTTTTATTACATATATATCAAGGTTTAAATGAAGAAAAGTAGATTTTGTTTATTTTAACACAAATTTGAAGCATATTGCTGTGTTTATCAATTAGAATTTTTAAAAAAATGTAGATGACCTGCACAGCAAACAGGTTAGCAGTTGGATACAGCTTTGTTGGAACAGACTCAGGGAAAATGTGAGACAATGTGCTCATAGAAATTAAAGAGAGAATCAGGTTCAAGGAAGCCATGAGTTTGGAATACAAGTATAATGCGTTTAGCTCTATTTGTAATATATTGTTTTCACAGTTATTAGTCATGTCACTGGTCCAAAGAATCAAGATTCTTGATACCATACCCCTGATACCTGCATATCAAAGATAACCATGTACCTGTCTGTTTATCTTTGGTTACAGATCACATCTGAGTCCATCACCACCACCCCTAACCTGTACCCAGTTATTGTCTTCCTACATGGAGGTGGATTTATCATGGGAGCATCAAAGCAGTGGCCTGGCGTGTTCTTGGCTGAGAGATTCATAGTGGTGGTGGTTATTAACTACAGACTGAATGCCTTAGGTCAGTATTTCATGTCTCAATGTGACCACTGGGATGTTAGGGTCACGGGTAAACACTAGGCTTACACATAGAAGTTGGAAAACAACATTCGGGCGGTAGGTTTTTAAGGTTTTAAATTGCTGTGAAGTTAGAGACCCAGTGATTATGTAGGACGTTCAGACTTGGGAATCTGAGAGACACAGAGTTCGATCCCAGGTAGGGACAGGAAATTTTCTGTGTTAGATTTTATTATGGCCTATCTTCTCAAAATTGACCTTTCTCAGTACTTTTGTGAAATCCTTACTGGCACACTTTCTAAGGTAATGGAAACAGCTAAGCAAATTATTAGATTGGATACATTCTTTCCTTAAATGATATATATCTTTCCACCCAAGTACACTAGCCGTATTATAATTATTAGTAGTGAAAGCAGTGTGACTGTTCTCATTTGACTGAAGATCAAAAGGTTGTATGTACAGTTAATGCTATGGTTATGTTGTAAATATCTTGGCAAAGCATTTCATACTCATCATCCCTAGTTCAGATGATATTAGTGGATAATTGACAATGAGAGCTGCAGTCTGAATGTTGGTGATTAGCACCAGTAAAATGGATTCATTTTGGATTATTGTTTATTTTGTATTAGTTTCATGTGTTCTGTTGCCTAGATGATACTTACTTCAGTTTATTTCACAGATAAACTACCGTTCATCCATATTTGTTCAGATTTCTGAGATATGATCAGTGGAGCTCCCAGTGAGTACTGTATATTCATAGTGATACAAATTTTGTAGATATAAACTTTGTCTCCACAGGGTTTTTCAGCACAGGTGATCGCTACTCCGCAGGGAATTATGGAATGTTTGATCAAGTCAAAGCCTTGAAATTTGTGAAGAATAATATTAAAGCATTCCGTGGGAATCCTAACAAGATTACTCTGATGGGCCAGAGTGCAGGAGCTGCCAGTGTAGGCATGCATATTGTATCACCTAGAAGTGTTGGTATGTATTTCAGAAGCCTTTGACACTTTGTTACAATGCCCTTTTTTGCTTTTATTGGCTAAATATATAGCGGCTATGGGAGAATTGCAGCAATCAGTTGGTGAGTGCTGTAATGTGGTTGTAACATTGTAACTCATGCAAGCAAGAGAGAGAAATGGTTTTTATTATTTCTTTAGTTGTTGAAAGTAGAACTGGAAGGACCATGATTTGAAGAGTTATTTGTAAATGAAAGATTATACAGCAGATCTTACACACAGTGGCCCCAGATGCAGTCACATCTTAGTTTATCATGGCATAATTTGAAATTCTCATTTCTTTCTCTCTCAAAAAAAGCTGGAAAAAAAACTGTTTGGTTAGAATGGTGGTAAAACCCCCAGCATTTGCCTAGAATGGGAATTATGATTTGTTAGGACACAGTTGGGAGAGATGGCAGTTGGCTTTATCATGCATAACTGACTTTGAATTTATTTGTTCATAACTTGGCTTTCACGCAAGTACCTCCACAGAACATGCACAGAATTTAATTTTAATGTGAGGTCATTTATTTATTTGTGTTAGTTCAAATAATTATATAACATACAGTTCTGTACCCAACTCCATTGTTCATTTCTGACCAACATCATCATTATTGTGATGAAAGAGTGAAAACAGACATATGTTTTGCAAAACCCCTTACAGAGAGAGCCACAACAGTTTCCACTAGGCTGAATAAAGATTATTTTCTCTCTCCTTTTCAGGCCTGTTCCATCAAGCCATTATGCTGAGTGGATCTGAACTCAGTGAATGGGCAGTGCTATCAACCGAAGACTCACAGGAGTATGCACGTCTCCTTGCCCGAGAGGTCGGCTGCCCTGTGGGCGACTCACAACAAATGGTTGACTGTGTGCGTCATTACAGAAGCTTTGAACAGATTGTGAATGCTTCTGCCATGGTGCCCATGTTGGTGAGTTGAACTGCCATGTAAGACGTGGATGAGACTGGCAGTAGTATTTAAGGATTAAATTACTGTGAGGTTATCATCCCTGTAGTGTTGAAATAGCATGCTGAAACTTGCAAGTTGAGAGACCCTGGGTTCAATCCCCAATAGGGACAGAAAATTTTCTGGTGCTGCGTTGTTTTAATCTTCCTTTAGAGAGATGACCTTTCACAGTAATTTGTTAATATCCCTAGCAATACAGATCACAGGATAATGGATAACAGCTAAAAAAAAAAAAATTGGACTCACAATCCTCCCCCTTAATGAAAATAATGAAGAATACACCATGCCATCCTGTTACAAGTAGTTTGTCAGAGCTGTCTCAAATTAAGAATAGTTTACATTTCCAGGTTATCATGAATACAGAGTAAATAAAGTTTCTAATGCGTTACAGCCAGGTAAAATTGGCAACCCTTGGGCCCCAGTTGTGGATGGTCCTATTGTTGGTGTCAACTACGCCTTCCTGCCGGACCATCCTGCAGACCTACGGCAACAGTTGCGAAATATGAAGGTGCCCCTGCTGGCTGGGATGGTGAGGGATGAAGGAGCTTACTTCATACGTGAGTTTTTTTCATTTATTTCTCCGCAGTTTTGTGCCTTCTGTAATAATTATGATGTGAATTATTTTTTGTCGAAATTTTGAAGGTATTTGATTTATGGTATTCCAAGACAGCTTTCCAGTTTTATAATTTACGTAGACTGTTGATGAGGAAGGTAGTGCAGATAGGAAATGACTTCTTAGCGTACCTGAAATCAATGAGCAGCAACCCAAATATGCTGTAGTTCTTGGTGAGGTGACAAAAGGACCTGACTATCGTCAGTTTGTTAATACTTCAACTCATATTCACAAAAAGAATGTCACCTTCATTGGAGCTTACAGTTCTAAAGTTTATATGCTTACTAGCTCCTTCTTTCATCTCTTGTTCAGCAAAGCATTGGATGCCATTCCAGGGATTCCTGGGCATTGGTTCCCTGAGTCAGCCTACTCACATTATCTGCAGATGAGCAGCAGAAAAAGCAGGAAAGGCACATTTTTCTTTTTGCAAAACATCCAGGACTGAACAAATAACAGGATACATAATTTCTGTCTTTGATGAAGTGCTACAAAATGAACACTAGTAAATCCATGAAAAATGTGCACATATTTTTTCTTTTTTCACTCAGCCAATCTTCCCAATCTGATTGATGGTGTGACTGAGCCCCAGTTTCGCAACATTCTGGATGAGTTTATCCGCTATCGTAACATACCAGACAAGAACACGCTTTTCGATGCCATGGAGTTTCAATATACATACTGGCCCCAGCCATCCAACTATAGTTACATACGCAAGGAACTCATAGAGGTAATCTGGCTTTCAGGTGAAATACCTTATGTTATATCTTTCTTAGGAAATGTATCAGAAGTTCAGATATTGATATATATGTTCTATTTCTGTAGAAATTTCATATCTAAATGTTTCAGGAAATTTTCAGCCATTTAATAGCAAACCTGATTTCAATATGCTAAGATGAATGTGGTGAAAGATGTTAGGTTCTGACATGTGTGCCAATATCGGTAAAGAAACTCCTCAACTGAGGGTCCACTAAAATCATCCCTGAATACAAAATAACTGTGCCTTTATACTTCTAGCTGATAAAATTTGCAGGTAAAGACAAAAGAAGAATTTATTTGCAGTGAGACCTTGATATTAAGTTCTCAGTTAATAAGTGTATCTTACTGAGAATAAATTTCACTGCACGGATTTATTATTTATCTATCATTTCATCATTCAACTGGACCTTAAAACGAAGTTTACCTCTATATTAAGTATACCCAGGGATGCCAATTTTCCGGATAAATCCGGATTTCCGGATTTTTCGACGTTTTTAGCGGCGAGAAAGCAAATCCGGATATTTCGGCGTTTTGAAAGACGGAGAAAAAAAATCCAGCGTTATCCGGATAACATTCATGAAAATGAAATACGCGAAGGACGAATCGCACGAAAACCGGAAGTTAGATACCGTATTTTACAAACTTCCGTAATGCGCGCGCACATGCCTCTAACGAGGTCAGAGGGATACCGGTGCTATATTTAGCACTAGAACTCGCGGAAAGTGTAAACAGTGCGCTCTGTCATCAATCAAGAAATGACAATGATGTAAAATGACTAGACTAGTCTTACTCAGAATCCATTGTTTTCTAGAAATTATATTTACCATTATAAATCTGATTACATCCGTAAGCTGAAAGAAAATGGATACGTGTGGTGCACATTGTGCAGTAATAAACTACGGCACACCGGGAAAGAAGGCACTAAGCTCTACGCTTCAAGGAATGGTCACATCGTAACACTAACAGTAGGATTCCGGCGAGTTTCAAGGACATTAAAGAGATAGAGAATGCAGCCAAGCTTTCAGCAGCTTTTTTGTGAACTTAGCGTGAACCATTGAATCCAGCTCAGTCTGAACTCTGCAAGCTAAGCTACACATTTGTGCATATTTTATCAGGACCAAATAAGAGTAAGAGATAACAAATGTAAGTTATGGGTAAAGAGATGGTTAAAGGAAAATAACGTGCACCTTGTTTGTTTAAATTTCACGGTGATGTATTCAGAAGTGAAATTATGAAAGGAAGAAAGATTTTTATTCTAAGTGACAGTTTGCAGTTCCCACTCACCCTTGGGCCTTGATATGGATATTCCTTGCTGTGTGTAGGTATATTAATTTCTATATTTATCTGTGCAGAAGAAATGTAGGCCTAAAGTTATGTGGACACAATTCTAAAATTGACTTTTCTTTAACCTTTGTTTGCTTTTAATGTTTACTTTAATGCCTTATAATTGTGGAAAATGATTCAGAATTAAAAGCACAACGGTTGGGTTGGTTTCCATCCAAAATGTCGATACGCCGCGCGCTCGAGCAATTTTCAGGATTTTTTTTGGTCAGGCATTGGCATCCCTGTATACCTTTTCCTTGCACCAAGGCATATTTTATATCGAGGTTCTATTGTATTAAATATCTGTTCCTGTCATTGTTTAACACTTGTCTGTTCAATGTTTCCTTAGATGATGGGTGACTACATGTTTGGTGCTGCAATCAGTGAAACAATTCGCTCTCATGTTCAATCGTCACCCGTCTATTTCTATGTCTTTGAATACGCTTCCCTACACAACTACAATCCACAGTGGAGAGGTGAGTAGTAAGATTCGAGCTTGTGATCCTGTGGTATGGGTACTGTTCAATATTACATGGATCTCAGACTCTCTTCTTTACATTCTGAAATTTTGTTTGTTCACTACCAATTTCCAGTGATCACTTAAAGGGACAGGAGGGGTAGTCTAGATACTTGCTTCACAGTCTAAAAATCCACATATATAAAAAACCCCAACTTTTAACCGCATACATTTTTCTTCGATATGACCATTTCTGAGAAAACATCGCTTGAATGTAAGTTTATCAACCTGCATGTGCCACTATAACATGTATGCCTGATGTCATAAAGCAAGAAAAGGTAGCAGATGATTTGTGTGAACGAATGCACACCCCATCTAGACCAGTTTCTGTTAAACTATTTTGCTTTTTGACATCATGGAGCAGCCTGGGTAATTGCAGTGTGCTCAAGATGAAAATCCTGACATTCCAGTGATGTTTTCTCAGAAACTGTCAGGTAAATTGGAAATATATGCAGTTTAAATTTTATGAACCCATAACTACCAATGTCCCTTTAAAGGTCTGCCCTGGCTACAAAAAAAAGAGTAGAGACATAAGGAGACATTTCACTGAGTTGAACTCAGTTATACTATTCCCACCAGGGAGTGTTCTAAATTTCACAAGTAGATCATTTCATACTGCATAGAAAGTTCGTAGATTGTTGGTTTACTGCCTCTCCAAAGATTACGATTTGAAAAAAAACAAACTGATCTCAGCAATATTTGAAAAATGGAAGCAAATCCATCCGAGTTGAAACAGTGACCTTGGCCATTTGTAAGCACGGCTTACCTTCCGATATTAACATCAGATAGCACAGCTTTAAAACATTCATTCTTTCCCTGAAAGGAGATATTCGTGCATGTTGGCCAGAAGACCTTAAACTTTCTCTACGGGCTATATATATCCATGAGGGGCAGTAAATAAGAACATTAATATTTCTACTCTACCATGTTGTGATAGAATACATCTTGATGCATCATGGGTAGGAAGAGAGTGAAGGCAACAAATTGTGTGGCACAGTGAAGCTTTTTGCCATGCCAGAATTACTGGGATCAATTGCCTTAGTCAGCACTGATGTGTCATACTGTGACGATCTTGGTCTTTGGAAAATCTGACTTTATGAAGGATATTAGTAATATTTTGTTCTGCGCCTTATCTTGGAGGGAAGAAGGAAATATTTCATGCGCATGTTTTATATGTAGGCCTGTAAGATCTCATGGCATATGCAAACAATTAACCATTTACGTGGGTTATATTTGGAGGAAAAAATTGTATGAACATAAAATATGCTAAAGCAGAGATTACCTTCAAAAGTAAAACATAGTTGCCTCCTTTAACCAGGGACATAGAGTCACATAGTGGTGGCAGATAGTTGTTCAAGATGCAGATTACCTGAGATGATGGGGGCATTTAGAAAGGGATTCCTCCCATCTCAAGCGGCCTCTCCAAGCCCAGGGTGGAGTTGCCCAGGTACAAGAGGAGTTGTTAACTAGCTTCTCTGCCAGAACGAGTCCATGAGTTAGTGAAGTTGTCCTTCTTTTTTAGACTGCCTTAGGATACATGATGAAAAAAATAGAGAAGAGGATCAATACGCTTTAATACTAATGAGTTTCATGTGACTGATTTTCCTTCTGCAGGTATTGCTCATGGTCAGGATCTTGATTATATATTTGGCTTCCCATTCATCAACGACACGTACAGAGATCTGCTGGGCGTCTACCCCCGACAGTTTTATGATTATTCAGACAGAAACATCTCTGAGTTCATGATTACTATGATAACTAACTTCACTAGCAATGGGTAAGTCTTTAATTGTTATAAGATTGGATTTGAAAGACCAAGGGACTTTTCAACAGTATTGTTAGATGTTTTGGAAGACATAGTAAGGACAAAATTGAAAACTGAAAGCAAACATTACTGTGTGTGGCCACCTGTCAGAGCATGAATGTAGCGTGGACTGAGAAAAGGCTCTCCTTTCACTTGGCTTTGGCCTCATGGTATTTTATCCATTTCCATTACATTAAGTTCTGATAAGAAGGAGGAAATATGTCACTTGTTTTCTCGAACTCATCATTAAGTTGCAGAATTTGAGCTGGGACTTTGATAATTAAAAGTCAGAAAAGGTGTTCATAGTCATTATCGAGATTTAGGATTCAATAACCATGATATCTGATCTCTTTGCTGAATGAGTATTATAGTTATATTTTATGTCCAAATATATTAAATTTGACAGAAATTCAAGCCTCTCTGTAGAATTTGTGGAAAAAGGTTATTTTTATTAACATTTCATAATCTTCAATACCGTTGTATATTTATTCTTTTTTTAATGATTAGGTGTGATATAAATATACAGTCTATGCTTGATAAGTGTGTTAAATTTCAAGACTGTAGCTTATTAAGGAGTGCCCATATCTAAGGAGAGAAATAATTTACCTATTGAAACTTGCTTAAAATCTTTGTCATACGTTTCCTCAAAACTTAATTTCTGACATCACTCACCATGTAGCATGTATATCTCAGCAAGAGCAATGATTTTGGTATCAAATCAAAGGCTTTACAGTGATAGGCAAAACTCAGTACTCCTACAATGTGGCTTATTTATAGATTTGAGAAAATGGGTCACAAATAAGTGCAAACTGATAAGACAAGCTATAACACATTATCTGGAGAGTGTGTCACCACAAATTTTTGCACAATCATTGCGAGGGATCAGAGGTTGGAAGAAAGGCCAAATGACACTTAAAACTGTACAGTTTTAATGCCTGTCAGTAATCAAGCACAGGACACCACAACTTGAAAGTTGAATACTCTACCACAGGGAAACTAACTTCATAAGAGTTTAATCCTTAAATCCTAACTGCCTGGTTGTTCTTTTATATACACCATTTTATCCTATGTACAGTGGAACCCTCTTAATTGGGACGGCTCCGTTCCCAACGAATCGTCCCCCTTAAGCGGGCGTCCTGCTTAGGCGGACTATCCATTATAAAGTGATTTCATAGATAGTTTGTGCGTTTCATTCAAGTTAAGGGATAATCATTACTTGTTGCTAGTGAGGTGTGACAACGGAGTCAGATTTAAATTGTATCTGTACTGTTTAAAATATACTTATTGCAGTCTAACTGCATTTTCAGTAGACTTGCAGAGCATATTATTAGTCATTCTTTACGGGGAACGGGATTTTTGGTTAACCTCAAAGAAGCACCTAAGCCTTCTCACCACTGTCCTTTGAAAATTAAAAAAATGATTTCTTTTAAAGACTGGGACATGCCTAGACTACATCAGAGGGAAAGAAAGGAGCCATGTTAAAATAAAACTGGAGAGAATGTGAGAGGTCTAACATCTCTGAAGTCGAGATGTCCCCCCCCCCCCCCCNCGCCGCCCATTCAAGTCATCAAAGGTAATTTGGGATCGAATTTACATGATCGAAACCCCGGCAAAGATAAGCGTCACAATTCTCGCTCCACATCTGGCCAGAGTGCGATGCGAGTGGCGTGTGTATAAAAAGCTTTTACACAACACAAATGATGGTCATGCCTATGTAAACGACACCCCGGCCGAGTGTTGTGCAATAAGTGTCAATCATTGCCCAAGCTGAAGAAATGATAAAGTGTGGCTGACAGGGGGCGGAGCTTACTTAATCTTGATCCATTGATGTTTGCGCGGGTTAAGTGACCAGCGGGCTAGGATGTCCGCTCTGATTCGTCCACGTGTGCGCTGAAAGGTCAACTGCCAGAAGGCTATGGGGAGGTTATGTCAATCACTTCTCATGTAACGTAAGGGGGGAGGGGGGGGTAATCAGGGCCGTTGGTACAAGCTTCTTTGTAGCTCTCAGGTTTTCAGCTGATGGGCAAAAGTAAACAAGCAGTGAGACACAGCATGATAGTGACAATTTGCAGCATTCCAGTCAAAAACAGCGTGTTTATTACGGAAATCTGGTTCCAAGTCGTCTCGCATAAGCGGGGTGCTGTCCCACTCACATGTATAGATTTAAAGAACAAAAATTCTGTTCCCCAGGCATTCGTCTCACTTAAGTGGGCGTCCCGCTTACGCATGTCCCGCTTAAGTGGGTTCCACTCTATAGTAGTTTATTATGATTTTTTTTTTTCCCGTGGTTTAACTATCATTGATGTTATGTTGTTGTCATAAATGAACAAGCCCAAATGTAAACGGGCTCTTGGCATAGACTAGTTTTTGCTGTTTTTTGTTTTACTTTTCAAGCTTTCTCTGTTAAACTGAAGGTTTTATCTGTTTTGCTGAAATTGCAGTGAACCCACGCCCAGAACAGAGCAGATTCGTTACTTTCGCAATGTGTCTTGGTATCACTACAACATAGAGAACCACACCTACCTCTGCATTAACAATATTTCCCAGAACAAGGTGAACTACAGGCAGAACGAATTCCATTTCTGGAATGACTTTTATCCCAAACTGGCTGGGTATCAAATATGTGAGTATTTTTCATGAGAGCGTTTCAACTAAAATAAGTCACTGTATCACAAATAACCGTTGGATACTTGAGTGTTTTGTCACAGTGAAGTTATAGAAGCCTCTCTCATATTCTCCTTTCAGTTTTGAGAAAAGTGAAAATTACATAAATTTGCATCTAAGATGTTTGAATCATGTGATAGCCTTCGAGCTATTTTAGTGACAGTAACTTACATAAAAAATTGATGCCTGTTGTCCAGTAATGGAAGAAATGTACTAATCAGTTTCCCTTGCATTGAGCATCACACATGCTTAAAGACTTACAGTCGAGTCCATGTATGTCGAAACCGGATACGTCCAATTATTTATTAGTCGAAATAAACAGAAATAATAGTTTTTTTTCCTTCTTTGCGTCTATTAATTATCCTTGCATAAGACGAAGTAATTAATGCCCATTTCTGATTAGTCCAACTGCTCAGCGCTGCCACAGAGGCAAAATCACCTCCTGGCGTC
>JAWQUT010000091.1:842038-866360 GCA_033807755.1 Ellobium chinense | reverse complement strand
ATGACATTCTTCGACATCGCACCTCTGTCGATTTCCTGGAGCATGTTAATATTCGACTCAATGGAAAGAGTCTTGAGGTTTCTCTTTACAGGATCAGATGAAGCCATTATTTAGAGGACAAATTCAATTTATTTCAAGTTGAAAATGATAAAGATGAGTCAACCGTACGCGAGCGAGCGAGCACACTGGGGAGGTCACGAGGGCAGCCTCTTGTTTATTTACCGTCACAGTGCAATGGGCCAGTGTATGTATACCGGTACACTGCTGCCGAGATGTTTAATTATCGATCGATTTTTCAGCCGAGCCCTCCCGCATTCTCTTCCCCCTACTGTCTTATCAGCGGTGGTGTAATACACACGCCCTACTTATTGTGCTACTTATTGGCACTCGCAGTGTCCAGTTGTATTGCCTCTTTCTATCCGCGGCACCGTCTTGTTTGTTTTTCAAGCTGTCGGCGTTGTTTAGTACCACGCGGGGAAGACGCCAGAAGGTGATTTTGCCTCTGTGGCAGCGCTGAGCAGTTGGACTAATCAGAAATGGGCATTAATTACTTCGTCTTATGCAAGGATAATTAATAGAACGCAAAGAAGGAAAAAAAACTATTATTTCTGTTTATTTCGACTAATAAATAATTGGACGTATCCGGTTTCGACATACATGGACTCGACTGTATTTGCATCTAAGATGTTTGAATCATGTGATAGCCTTCGAGCTATTTTAGTGACAGTAACTTACATAAAAAATTGATGCCTGTTGTCCAGTAATGGAAGAAATGTACTAATCAGTTTCGCTTGCATTGAGCATCACACATGCTTTAAGACTTATTTCCAAAAGTCATCAGGAGTAGTGATTGTGATATAAAGCATTTGCGTTTTTTCAGAAGCATTTTTAGTTACTGTAAGATGACTAGAATCTTGAAGGAATGCAGATTTTAAAGTCAATCTTGGTTTGAATTATTAAATAATGCTTCTCTGAATGCGCTACAAACTCATTTTCAATAAATGTGCACATACTGAGATTCAGAAAAGTGCTCTTCAATTGTAACTCAATTAGGCTACAGGACTTAGGATGCCTTAAATTGTTATGCTTTTTATAATGTCCACAGGCTTTATCTGACCTAGCTAGTAGTTTGGGACCTAGAAAATGTTTCAGAATAGTGAATGTCAGTGAGGGATCCGTTCTTCAGGCCATGGATCTGGATTCATCTCTACTTTTCTTGTCCTTCACAGATAAGCCTAGCTCAGGGGATACAGATCCTGACACGGCATCAACCTTTGAGCTGACGACATGGGCACTGACTGCTGTTGGCGGTGTGCTTCTCTTTGCTGTCATATGCCTCATTGTTTGTTTGATATGCCGGTCACGGACAAAAAAGTAAGTGCATGCTTTTGTATTAAATAAATACAGAGATGCCACTCTTTTTTCATGAATTTTTTTATACTTTCTGCAGCAGCACAAAAACTCAAAACTGAAGTTGTAACATCCACCAGTGAGTGCACAAATACAAAAATATAGAGAGTGAGAATGTCCAAGGCAAATAATTATGGGCGAGAATGAAACAAACAAACAAGCAAAACAAAAATTAATGATAGTGAAAATTTCTGTGGAGTATGATATTTCAATTTATGCAGTGTTTTGGACTGATGGCGGGTTGTCTTTACTGAAAGACAACATTCTTTAATTTCAGAAAACCTGCTGAAGAGTGGCATTCCTGTAAATACTAAATTGGTTTCAATGAATAAGTCCTTGCTCACTTGTTTCTTTGACTTGTATTGAGAGCAATTTTGGCTTTAAAAAAAAAAATTAAAATTCAGAGGCAAATGAAACTGTACAAAAATCACCTTAGCCCATGTAGAAAGCAAATCACTGTCATCCAGATCATCCCTCTGATTAAATGATAAAGAAATAGTTGGATGCAGTTTTACACCTCTTGGACTTCGGGCAGAAACATAAGTGGCCAATCTAGTACCACAAAATGACGTTTAACATAAATGGTACTTGATCTGTTAAATTTCACCTGAGCTGTAAAACTGGTACCATGGGGCTTGACAGTTGTCAATCATAAAACAAACTAATGCATACAAAATCACCCTGGTAACAGCAGAAGGAAAGGCCCATATATACTGAAAGAAACAAGGTTTATAGGCTCAGAATTTAGACTCCAGTTTTGCCAAGGAGTTTGCTTAGGAGTCATTGTCCTGTTAGTTCAACCTTTAATCATCTGCTGTGTGAAAGGTTGAATTGCCAACTGTATTTTGGGAAGGAGGGGGATGGATTTGATCCTCATGCTCCTCAGTTAGATTACTGACTTCATGTGGTTTCCTTTTTTGTTTTTCTTAAATGGATGGTTACAATAGGTTAGCATGGTTATTCAAGGTAAAAAAAAGCCAATGAATACTTACTGCAGCATTTCTAAAAGAGCAAAATCAACTCATCAGAGCAAAGAATTGGAGTTTCTGAAGTCACTGTGCAGTCCAGTGACTACCAAGTTACCTGCACAGCTAACAAAGAGTTGCTGTGGCTAGGGGATGGCCAAATAATTTCGCACAGACTCAAGCACGAAATGAATCTTTTTCTTTTTGCAGATATCCGAAGTATGATTCCTCCCCTCCACAGTACGATTCATCTCTTGAGCCCAAAATTGATCCCTCTAAACCAAAGTATGATTCTCGACCAATGTATGATGTAGGTCCAAAGATGGCACCCTCAGAGCCAGAGTACAATCCCTCACGCCAAAAATATGACACATCCCGTTCAAGATATAATGCTTCTGATTCAGAAGAAGAAGATTTTGCACCTCCAAACTATGACTCAACTCGTCCAAGAAATGATTCCTCGCGTCCACAGTATAACCCGTCTCGCCAGAAATACGAAATCTCACATGCAGCGTATGATTCTTCACGTCCAAAACATGATATCTCTCGTCCAAGACCTAACCCCCCTCGTAGAGAAGGCAATGCAGCTGCGCCCAAGTATGATTCACACAGGGCAGGAAGAAATAATGATGCTTATGATAATTCAACAACTGTTTGAATAAGTTTTTTTCTTCTGTCCGGTGGAATGACATTTATGACTGATGGCTGTTCTTGCTTGATGGAATAGATTGGCCATTCAGTCAGTCATGTATGGATAGAAGGTCCAGAAAATCCACAGAGGTTTAGAAGGACAAATTGATTGTTGTTACGGTTAACCTTTTGTTTCATCAATAGATTACTGACACGTTCATCTCTAGTTCTGTCCTTTTTGATACTGTACACCTAAAGGTCTAATGGTTTTGAGCAGTCTCATGTCTCTTGTAGGTCATTTTTTGTTTTCCCATTTTTAAAATTTCTTGAAATTACACTAGGCCTCTGGGATTTTTGAGCTGGGTGCCATTTGTAAACATATTGTGTTGTTTTGACTAGTTCAAACCAAGGAGGCCCTATTCTGCCCTTGCATGTCCTACCGTCAAAAAGATGCTCTTGAAAGCATACATATTATTTAGCAATTTTTAGGTAAAATAGTTTCCCATCAGAGTAGAATTTGCCATCAAGGAACTGGTAAGTGCAGGGCATATTTAAAGGTTAAATGATGAAGACCTGAAAAGTAAATTTGTAGAGGACTGTAAATCAAAAGTGAAATTAAGGCTAACAGTCTTATAAATTGCTAACAGATAAAAATCATAACCTGGATCCAATGCACACGATGTTCTTGAGACTTTCCCTGTCAATTTCTAGAATTTATCATCATCATCATCATGCTCTGACATAGGATTATTCACTGGTCAAGCCACTGTGATCACATTTATTAATGCATAATTAAGAATAATTTTTCACTTTATTGCGACCTGCTTTTCAATTTTCAGTATCTTTAAATTTTTTGTTTTTCTCAGATACAGGTGCGTCTCATAATTTTAATGTCATAAATATGCTTATAAGGATTCAGCCAAATGTATATCAGCAGCTTGTGTAATCTTTTAGTATACGAGAATGAACAAAATGATAATAGGACTTTATGTGTTTCATAGAGAAATTGTTTGCAAAGCTGTGGTGTTAATGATGCTTAAAGCTGACATCTTCTGGACCTTATGTGATTGTTTAAAAATATCTGCTCCAATCACTCTCTGGTGTGCTGTTTTTCAAGTGGGATTGTAGATATGCAGTAAAATATTTTATGTTGTNTGGTCAAGCCACTGTGATCACATTTATTAATGCATAATTCAGAATAATTTTTCACTTTATTGTGACCTGCTTTTCAATTTTCAGTATCTTTAAATTTTTTGTTTTTCTCAGATACAGATGCGTCTCATAATTTTAATGTCATAAATATGCTTATAAGGATTCAGCCAAATGTATATCAGCAGATAGTGTAATCTTTGAGTATACGAGAATGAACAAAATGATAATAGGACTTTATGTGTTCCATAGAGAGATTGTTTGCAAAGCTCCATCGAGAGATTGTTTGCAAAGCTGAGGTGTTAATGATGCTTAAAGCTGACATTTTCTGGACCTTATGTGATTGTTTAAAAATATCTGCTCCAATCACTCTCTGGTATGCTGTTTTTCAAGTGGGATTGTAGATATGCAGTAAAATATTTTATGTTGTTCGGCAACAACTCTCTGTGTACGAGAGGCAACAGTGTAGTACAATAATCTTTTTTTTTCCCTGAATTTGAAAACAACAAACAACCCAGATTTTCTGATGCGCTAACAAGAAATTTTCACCATACCAAATCTAATTCAGACATGTAACATCTCAGACTGGTATTATAACTAACTATGATGAAAACTTGCCTCCCAACAATGTCTCACATATGCCATATAAAAGAAATCCAGTAGATCTGCAAGAAATATGTCTCTGGTTAACATTATAACAATGGGTTGTCTTTAAGTTTTGTTGTTTTTTTTTTCTCTTTTGATAAATCTTGTTTGCATATGGACCAGTACATACAGCTTCAGGTGTTCCCCTAGCAAGTTGAGAATACAAGGGTTTGATAAAAAAATGTCCACAAACATGCAACTGATGCATGTAATCAATATTTTAGGTTAAAAGAGAATTGAAAGAGGAAATTCGTAATTAAAAAAACAGATAACAGTTATTTTTCTGTTGGGTGTGGCCTCTGCAGATCCCACAAATAGAGGACAATTTATTTCACCATGTTATGTTCCTTAGACGTGCTGTTTCAGTGTAGACACATTTATTGTGCTTAATGGATGCTGTGCAGTGTAGAGGCTTCAGAGATTTGTAAAGAACTGCAGACAGCAGGGTCTTCATGAAACAGTCAGTTTTCTAAATTGACACTGCAGTTTTTAGTGCAGATGCAGTCTATCAGGAAAGTGTCATTTCTGGCACAGTGCAGTGTCATTTAATGGCCTAAAGAGATAAGGCCTTTTACTTAATGAAAAAAAAAAATCACACAGCATATTAATTTTATGTGTGTTTATTTTTTTCTCCCCTTCAGTTATCCAAAGTATCCATCTGCTAATGACAGGCTAGAAGAGAGGGAGGATTTCATTATGCATTCCATTCGCTAGCTCAGTTCCGTTGCCAGAATTACTGCTGTCTGAAGTTCATGGATGCTTATGCTAGACAGTGAGAATGTTTTCTGTAATTTCTCATCTATTTTGTTATTGAAAGAGTAGGCTGTGCACTTCCTGAACCTTTTGTTTCATTTGAATGTATGATAGTGTGAGCAGTTGGGAGGTGTGTTGGGGTCACGAGTGAATTCTAGTATTTCTAGGCTCACACATGGAAGTTAGTCAGGCAGTAGGCATTTAAGAAGTAAACTGCTGTGAAGTTAGCATCCTTGTGGTGTAGGGGTAGCATGTTCAGACCCGCATGGTAGAACCTCAATATGACGTATGCATCTGGCGCATTGGTGCATTGAGAAAGTATACTTACTACTAGGTTATACTTAATATTGAGGTCCACCTCTACAGTGATTTGACAGAATAATTAAATGGTGCATGTGGAGTTCATACCTAATAACAAGGTATATTAATTAAATGAATACTTAATGTTGAGGTACAACTCTACTTTCCTCAAGCTGGCTAAGCTGCTAGAATTGCACTCCTGCCACTTAATTGGAGGGGTGTGATAAAAGGATCATAATTTCTTTTATAAAATTATATTACTTTGCATAAGTAATTGCTGTATCAGCATAACATGGAGAGTAATTTGTTTAAAACTGTCAAATCCATTATGAATATGATTTTTTTTTTTCTGTAGTGGAATTAATTTAAAGGTAATGGTTTTGTTGGTGAAACATTTCTACATAAATCAAGATAGATCACTTTATGTTTCAAGTTATTATGATGAGACAGAAATTAACTTTGTGGAATTTTACTAGGTGAAAAACTTTATGAGCTAGTATGATTCCAGCCTGAGATGTACTTTTTTGAAGTAGAAGGGTTCACCCCCATGCAACTGCAAAAATACCAAGAAATTGATAAGTTAAAATAAAGCATGGTTTTACTACATTACTTCAGTACACCATTATTTTTCTGTTTTTATACATTACAGTGCAATTTGGCATTGGCATAACATAGTATTTGTTAATTTCATCATGTTTCAATGCTAAACAAGCTCTACCCAATATGATGTGACATGTTCTTACTTCCTTAATGTGATTTGTCACTCATTCTGTTGGTGACACTTACATTCTACTGGCAGCACAATGTATACAATAATGTATTGATGTTTATAATTTTAGCAGAAATCGGCTATAATTAGGCCTATGATTTGGATGATGTCCATAGGTTATAGAAAAATTTCTATCTTGAAATCTGTCTGTCTGATTTCATTCTTGCCACCTGTTGTCTCACTTCTGAGATCCTCATGTATTCTTGTCAGAGTTTTTGTTTATTTTGATGGAGGATGGACTCATTTTTTTCATTTGCGCATCATGTCATCATTAAAGTTACTGTAGGTTGCAAAATGATCTGAACCAGCTACAAAGATGTCTATAGAAGCATATCACTGACTCTTTTCTTGTGTTTTGTTACATATTATCTGTGCTAATGTATGGTATTGTATTTGAAAACTTAGGTAAGATGAAAATCTTGGTGTCATTTTGCTCAGAATTTCAGATTGATTCTAAAGTCAAAACCAGAAGTTTGAAAATCTTACGACCATGCAATATTTCAAAAAATTATTATATACATGTCATCATGTAGTCTTGATCCAATGTTTTAATTTTATTACTGCATATTTCGCCCTTCATCTGTCAGCAGTTTTAAAAAAATGCTTATGCCATAGATCTCTCCCTCTCTCTTTCTCTCTCTCTCTTTCTCTCTCTCTGTATGATATATATATAGAGAGAGAGAGACTTTGAGGGGGTTTATCTGCGACCTAAGTAGGGTCAGTAATGTGGTCAGCCCCTTTAAAAATGCATCGTTATGTCAACAGAAATGCTATAAGCTATCCCAATTTTCTTTCAACCTCATTTTTATTGAACATGATGTTTTATTTAAACACAAAGGACACCTGTTAGTGATGAATCTCCTGATTGTATATTTTCAAAACCCCACATCACAGTTCCTGTTCCTGTCCTTAGCTACCATACATGAATTATGTAAGATATTATTTGGTCTTTTATAAAAACTGCTCATTTATAAGGAATCCGGAAAGTATTGCCTTTCTGTATTTGAGTCACAATTACTATGTTCAAACATTTTGGTTGCATCTTAAACAGACTCATTTAGTATAGATCCCCAAGTTCATAGTAGTGATTGCTTTAAAAGAACTTTTGAAAAGTTTTAAGGACCAAGACCTCATTGTAAATTAACTGATATGAATAAGATGGATGGAAAAACTTCATGGATGTTTGTAAAATTGGGATGAGTGAGTAACTGTGTGTTTTAACTCGAACATTTTTAGTATTATAATTATTTTATGCTATAATCCATTGCATTGTATTACTGTAACTGTGCAGCCATGCCATACATTCCATCACATCATGATCCATATGATGCTGTGCTTATCAAGAGAGATAATGTGTCAGTTGTATATATAATATTGCCTGCCAATGTTTTTAACATGTCAATTGTACATAATATAGTGTTTTTAACGTATCCGTTGTACATAGTATTGATTGCCATTGTTTACATTTGTTGACATAAGTATGAGAGCATATGTCATATGAATAATTATGAGCATCCTATATGCAATTGTTGATTCACTATTATTTTAGTTGATTAAACTCACTGGTTGGGTCATATTTTGCATTTGGGTTTGTGTTTACTAGACAGATATTAAAGCTATTACTGCAGTTTGATATGCTGTTTTCATGGATTTGGATTTTTTTCAATGGAGGCATAAAGGAGTCTGTCACTGTATTTATACCTTCTGTAAATTTTCACCCTTGTCCTACTGTTGGTATATTAGCAATATATTTGGTTAATTAGAAGGACAATCCTGGTATTTCCAATTATTTATTTACACTTGAAAATGCCCATTGCGAAATTGGCAACTTTAAAAAATGATCAGCATGTCCTAAAATTTCCTTTTTCAATACTCATATTATGAAATTCAACTAGTGTAATTCCAAAAACCATGCTTATTACAAAGCATTTCTTTTTCACCAACTATCACATTTTTGTGGATTAAGCCATAGTCATAACTCCTCACAAGAAATCAACCCCTGTGCAAACAGTCCCCATTCCAAACTTAGTCATCAACTTGAGTTAAGGCCAAATTAAGGCTTGCTACTCATTATTAATGAATCACAGCATGATCCTTAGCCATTCAACAATTTGAATGGTGTGCTATGAAGTGACTGGAACATGCAAACCATATTTTTCCTTAGCTTCAATACCGCCAAATGTGTGATGATTAAACATCCTGGTGACTTTCGCATCAAAAATTTCCAAGTGTATTTTATGTAGTTACATAGAATAAAACAGTCCAACTAGTACATCATGTTCTAATATTTTATTTGCTTAGTACATCATAGGCCTCTGCAAGCAGTGGCTCCATATCAAAACTTAAATAACGCTCCATATCAGGATATGTATGATTTTTGCTCCCACCTTAATTTACATCCAAAACATGTAAAGTTCATATAGATCTAGATCCTCATTTATAAAGGTGTAAGGAATGAAATCTATCCCATTACTTTATATTTTCCAAGCATACTTGTAGATAAGTGGAGTCCCAGCCTTTGCCTTTCAATCCATCAAATTTTATCTCATGAAGAGAAAAGAACAACTTTGAACAAGAGAGTAGGGGTAAATAGTGTCTAATGGCATCTTAACTGTATCATCCCTTAAAATTCATATTCAGTCGTTTTAAGAAGATGTGAGGCACGTTTTTTATCAAATGCCCATGATTGTCTTTATCATAGGTTATATAAAATTTTACCTGTGGAGTTTTCAGCTAAATGTCAAACTTAGTAAGCATTTTTTAACTGCTTCGTGAATTAACGTAACATTCTCTTATGCAAATAGCTTGTTTCATCCTAAATTGCACTGATGTAGCTGTTGACATGATGATTGTTTACATTTATTACCTGTACCTAAGATTCAAAAATGCGGTGCTGAGTTGCTCACAATCATCATTCCAGTTTTTTTTTGTTTTTTTGTAGTTTATTCAGTGTAAGGCCGACTATAATAAAGTCACAAATGTAGGCCTACTTTGTGATGTAACAGTAATGATGTGAAAGCTGAGTTCTGCATTGTTTCTAGTTCTTTAATGTAAACATGTCTTGGGTTACAGGCAAATTGGCAAGGAGGTTAGACATGGACAGCAGGATTACAGACTCACCCCATAAATGCAACAGGATGAGCAAATAAAAGCCAGTGAAAGCAAATTGTGTATGCTGTAGTTTCTTGTACTTAATCTCAAAACACTGCGTGCAGTAGTATTCAAAAGTGTCTTATAAAAGCTGCCATTTCACATCTTTTCCTGCTTGCATTCCTAAGATTTTACTCAAGATGGGGGAGGAAGGGTGGAATCATTTTACATATCACTGGATGAGTTGCGGATGTTAAATATTGAATTTCCTGATTTGTACAAAATAATTAAAATATATTATGTATGCATTTGTATTTGTAAAAAAAAAAGAAATAAAATGTGAACTGAAATTCAATAAAAAGACTTTGTTATCTTGAAGTGCTGCTTTTTAATGTGTTTCTGTGTTCAGATTGTTGTGTTGGCCCTGTTGCAGAGATTCGGCTGAGAATGGGAGACTTATGTTTTTTATCCTGTATTAGATCAGGTCTCTGTTGTCAGGAAACTGCTGGAAATGTTTCCAAACCTGCATTACAGCAGGTGTAGATCGCACTGTAATGTCTGTTTGAAATGGAAAAGATATATGCCTTTAGGCATTCAAGAAACTGACGATAAGTGAAAGTGGAGCTCAAGATTATTAAAACTGTGTAATATATACACAGGTTCAGCATTATACATGTTTAGTTTCAGCATGAAGATTTAAATTAATTTTATTGTAACACCCATTTGGGGTTATTCCCTCTAGACCAAGCATAGGCTACCTTCTTGTATTTCAGAGTGTATCAGTACGATTTGGATGAGCTGTGTAGGATTTTCATAGTTCACTATGGGAAGTTTAGAGTATGTAAGATGTACTGCTTGTTTTGTCATGTAATAGTGATACAACATTAAAGACACCAATACAATCATTTGACATAGCTCAATTTTTGTGCCGTCTTCCGTTCCATTAGTCAACTTTTTGTTCAGGATAAACTTAAAATACCACGGATTCGCTTCCGAAATGGGCTTGCCATATTTGCATTTAGAGCGAGTACACAGTTCGTCCAGGCTATTAACTTTTTGATAAATCACAATGCTAACGAAAATGTATTATTTATCATGAGAAGACTTAAACTTTTCATTAGGCTACTGCTTTTTTGTGTGTAAGAAACGTATTGAAATAGGAACGAAAACTTCGGCCCTCTTTATTTTTCTTCCGTTAATACGGGTCCTGGCCAAGATTTGAGAGGACACCGGACGGTGTGTAGCTTTGAATAGTCAGGTGTCAACGCGAACGATTCCTCGTCATTGTTGTTCTTTTGGCGGGGTTGACGATGGAGGTGTTGAAGCTCTATTTAGATGATAAACTGGTGGAAATAACGAAACCATCGGCAGAACAAGTAACTTCACATGATTCATCCGTTTCCCACAGTTATCTTCCGTCGGATTCTTCAATAGGTAGGACTATTGCCTGTAATCACAAAATATGATTACTATTTTTACATAGCATGCCAGTGATTTCGCAGGGCAAATTTACGATGGTGTCGTTTGATCGTGCCAACTACTCCTGATATTGAGTTTGACCAAAACATGACATAGGATTGGTATCGATGCCGCCCAAGAAGGTAGACGACAAGGGCGCTCAAGAAGGGGAAAATAGGCTTAACTGACAACATCAAACTTTTGTTAGCTGTGAAGCATAGTTTAGAGGGCTGTTCTGTTGCATGAAGGTATACAGCATGTCATAAGAGAAGAAAATTACCATGTTTATCTGTATGCCGTTCATGATGGGGAGAGTTTAGTTGTGGAGGTTGGGCATCATGGTCAGACGTCGGAAAGGGATCAAAGCAACCCATTACCGATGACGAAGCAACAATGGGGACGATTCCGACATAGGGCTCCTCAATACAACCGCCCACTAAATATAGACCTTTTAGTATGATTCGAGTCATCGAAAATTTTTCTAAAAATCGTTCAATCGGTCCATAGGCCTAATGAATATACGGTTATTCCAGAACTGACTTCAGCTCAGGCGCTGTGCTCATCATGTAATGTCATAGGTAGCATCCCTGACTTAAGTGTTTGAGGCTGAGCTTGGGGCAGGGTTAACTAAAGAACCAGCACTCATGCATTGTTGAGTTGATTGATTCAGTCCTTGGCCTTGGAGTCTGATTTCATCATTCACTAATGAATCAAAAGTCATTGTTAGGAACTCTCTCACGTGTGCTTTCCATTTCCCAACTCGAACCCTAAATGAAGGACCAAGCTAGGTGGGGGAGTTCTGATATATAGTCTAGACACATTCCTTTGGTCAAGATCTAGAGCCAGGCTGTCCACTCTACTTCTTTGTTCATCTAGACTAGTCTAGATGATCTAGACTAGTCTAGACTCTAGATCTCTAGACTAGATATCTTTCTAATCAAAATTTAGACTATTTTAGACTACGCTAGATCTGTGTCAGTCTTTGGTGTTGATTTGGTTAACTGCATATTTCCTTTCTTCCTGTTTCCTTCCTTCTTTGGTTTTTCTGACTGCAGCTAACAACAACCTCTGCCCATATCCAGTCTAGATTCGCCTTAACAGTGTTTCTTAATGTGGTATGCTTGTACGTAAAGCGTGGTGTGCAGGGGTGGGTATAGGTGCAGGGATGTGTGTGTATGAGTGAACATTGTTTTAATCTGTTTGTATTTTTCATTGTATTGTTATTTTAATGCTGTGAAAACGAATTTCCTAATCTGGATAATAAAGGTTTATCTTATCTTATCACAATGACTTTCAAAATTTGGCAGCTGTCACAAAAGGGGGTAGACTAGTAGATTTTGGCAGTTCATTTACTAGTCTTACACAACTACAAGTCATCGAATTGATGCTGTCATGAGAGTAGACCTGTGTATGTTTTCCTAACAGAACAATAAAAAGTGAACTCTCTTTATGTTAATTTTCAGTTAAAGTGAACATATATTGAGGTCTGAGTTCTCTATTTTATGGATAAAATCAACTGAAATTTGATTTAAAGTGAACTCTGAATCTGGGGTAGCAGCTAATCTCTGCAAGCAATATTGCAGTGAGATCTACTATTACTTGTAATCACAAAAGCATCTTCGGCTCACAACACCTTTGCACCCAAGTGTAACAAAACATGATGCTATGAATGATTTGCATATTTGGAAAATGGGGTGCAGGGTGGGAGGGTAACTGTTGACCTAGTTAATCTGTGCCCTGCATCATGGACCTACCACATGCTATCCACACAGAGCACACTTTTTTAAATTTAAAACTCTTGTCTCGCTTTTCCTCCCCTCTTTAAAGAGCTGAACCACACCATTATATAATTATAACAATGCTATGTGATGTAAAAGATGTTTCTCCTGGAAAATGAATGGGAATTGTGATTGTGAGCCTCACCTTTTTTGGGTGTGGACAAAAGAACAAAAAAAAGCTTTTTTTCATAAGCAAGTAGAATAATTGTTTCCTTTTCACAGACAGTTGCAGTGGTGAAAAGTACTTATTGTCCACATCCAAAACCACTTTCTTTGCTCTTTGAAACTCTTCATTGTAATGTTAATGAACTCGTACAGAGTCATACTTCATAATGCTTGATGTAGATTTCCTGTGATTGAGGCTAGCATGATCTCTTGCATAGTCAACTTTTGCGAGAAAATTCCAGAAACTCGGAGCAGCAAAGTGAAAGCTCACTTTATATGTTCGGGATCTCAAAATACTGCTGACCAAATCTGCGCACCTCCAGTTCTCAGGTTTTCATAGTTTTTTTTATAAATTGTGGCTATTGATATGTCACCTTGAATAGTACACTACAAATGAGGTTTAAACTCCTGCATTTTTATCACCTCCAGTAGGACTTTGATTTTGCATTCATGTATTTTACTGGGATACAGATATAATAATTGCTGCCATGAACCTTGAAGTTCTAAGCTCACAAATGGTAGGAACACCTTTCTTAATGAGCTAAGGTAATCATGCAATTCTCCTGCTCTTTTTGAAAAGGAAGAGAGTGCCTATTTTTCTAGTTCACCATTTTCCTGCATAGTGGAAGAGAGTGATCTTCATCTAATAATGAGAGAGACATTTTCGGACACAGATAATTTGCAAAACTGAGCAATGCAAGTCAGGGAAAATAAATGACCAAAGAGTCACCTTATGACTATGTCTTAAGACTGAAAGATTTGTAAATTGGTGTCTAATCATTTTAGCTTCACACTGTAGAAACTACCAGGTAGTGGTAAGAAATTATTTTGCATCCTGTGGCTGCACTTTTCATGTTATGGGACTACCTATTTCATATCAACCCACCTGCAACATTTTAAAGGGGTTTCTGTGGATTTTGGCAGTCCACTGGCTTTTAAGGACATTGTCTTTACTAAGCAAATTTGGATAACATACACAGCCTTTGCATTAGTCAGAGCTAGCTAAAAATTTTTATCCCTATTACCTGATCCCCTTAAAATACTTAAATGACTTTGTCACCCAGCCTACTCATGAATACGCCATCAACAAAATGAATTATTTGAGCATGTAGCACCCGTTTATCAACACACTGCCCATTTATCAACACACTACCCATTTATCAACACACCATGTAGTAGCACCCATTTATCAAAACAACACCCATTTATCAACACAACACCCATTTATCAACACAACACGTAGCATCCATTCATCAACAGACCACCCACATTGGAAAGTCCGCTTGGTCTTGCTATGGGCACTCAAATTTTCTTCTTTTCTTCAAGGAGAAAAAAGAGAGATGGAGGGGACACAAAATATTACCACTATGACCACAATGATGGATCAAGAAATGCACACAGATCTGCCTCGCAGCAATGCAGAGCATCTACGAATGATGATCAACGCTGTGGATGCAGTCATCAGTGGGAGTATGTCACAGCGAGAAGCTGCCAGGGCCTTCAACATCCCCAGAAGCACACTCAGAAGTCACTTGCCAAGCCATGAAACTGTAAATTTCACCCTCCTGTTTTTCTTTTTTTTATTTGTTTTCTCCTTTTGCCTTGAAAAGTTGAGGCCACAGTTTGTGACTTTTCTACCTAGCCAATACACCTTTGGTGCATGGAAAAAGTATACTTATTATTGAGGTTATCCAAGATATATGAAGGTCCACCTAAAGTTTAAAAAATGTGATTTGAAACTTTGTACCTCTGCTGTTTGTCTTGACCATCTGTTCTTTTTTTTACCTGTAATGATATTTGCACTAATGAACTCTGTCATAATCTGCTTTCCCAGTACAAACATAAACAGAAAAAGACACCTTCCAACTTTAAGGGGAGGGCCCTGCTTACCAAGAAGGAAGAGAAAGAGGTATGATTATAGCATAAGTTGATAACAGTACACTTAGCTAACATTTTCTACTTGATATTTTCATAATTTAGTTTTTCTACATTCTCCTAATGTTTGAAAACATCAAATAATTCTTGGCTCTAGGCAGATTTGGTAACGGTAGTTTATAGGTTCTATAAATATTGATCAAAATGAAATACCCAGTTCCTAGAATTTTTGGAACAACAACACCCAGTCTTTGAATAGACTTGCCATGCCTTAACATTGAATTTCTGTTATGTGGCACGGACCTACTGATGAGAGACAACATATGTAGGGTGACCTATGACCTGTGAGCTCTGATCAAGAAAAAAGAGCTGGCTTTCATTTCTGCAAATTCAAAACAACAACTGGCAGTGACATGAAACTTTGTAGAGAGGAATTAGCCTTTAAAATGCGAAGTCTCACAAATTAGAAAAACTAAAGCTACAGTATCATACAACTCACTCAACACTGATGAAAATAATGGTATGACAGATTTCACAGTTGTTGATGGTTTTGTAATGAAATGCTTAGGCACTATGTAAATAATCTTCCTCTACTTTATTATAGATTATCAACCTCTCCAGTGAAGTTTCCATTCCATCAAATGCAGCAAATTATTTCTTTCCAATCTAACAGCTTGTGGAGTGGCTTATCAGTATGCACAGAGCTGGATTTGGCCGCACTCGACAAGACTTGTTACTCAAGGTGCAAGACATGCTTAATAAGGCTGAGAGGAAATCAAAGTTTGAGAATAATCTCCCTACGGATGAATGGTAGGCTTTAGTCATATCATTAGATACTCTGTGTGGCCCAAAGCCCACTTTTCAGTTTTCCCAATCCCTTTCATATTATAGCTACAGTACTTCTGTTTTATTTTTTTTCCTTTCTTTCATTTTCTTCTTTCCCATTGTGCCTGTAAGTTTGCTCTGTTAGTGAATTTGACATCCCTTTGCAGGTCCACCACAACTTAATACTGATTCCAAGTGCTGTTAGCCAAAGGGGTTACATGAAAACTTTGATTGTGATAATATATTATTTTGAACCATTGTAAAGTGAGCTTCAAATGACTTCATACTGATAGGTCTTAAAGGTGTTAGGAGGAGACGAGTTCACAAAACTATAAGACTCTGTCAAATTTTCATGCTAATGAAATTTCATTACGATGTATTTTAAGTATCTTGATAGTACAGTTGTCTTACCTTGCAGGTACGAAGCATTCTTGCAAAGACACCGAGACAGCATTCAACAGTGTCACTTTGGTCCGGACATGCAGGAACGAGGACTAATTCCCGTGGATATGCGGGAAGTAAATCAAGTTATTGAAGCTGCTGTTCAGTCCGTGGTGACGCACCCCAGCCCGGTTGTCCACCATGCCAGTCCACAGACACACAATCTCATCTACCGCACTGGAGTCAGTCCAGAAACTGTCAACAGGTGCACAGCCATTTCCTCTGTTCTTGGACTTTGAATGGGACAATTCCAGCAGAATGCCAGATCAATTACAGAAATTCCTGAAAAGCTTTGACTTTAACACAGTCAGTTTTGGTTGTTTCTAACATGGGTTAATTTATTCTTCAAATGTAAACTGAAAAAAGAAGTTACTGTGAGGTAATAGATTTTCAGAAAATAGAACAATTAACATGACAATTTTGCTGGAATTGAACAGTGGCTGTTCAAATTTGCCACAGACCTAGAGGATCCGAAAAAACGTCGAAAATTTGCTGTAATTCAGGTCTGGAAATTACAGGAAATCGGAAAAAATGTCCAGTTCTCATGAAAAATGTGAAAATGTGGACCGGTGGCTCATTATTTCCTCTGGAATTAGGACTGCTGATCTGTGTGTTTTGTTCTCGGTTTTATTTTAATTCTATGTCATGAAAATATATAAGACTGCTTGGAAATGTGAAAAAGTCGTGGAAAAATATTTCTTACACTATTTTACTTTGTTTACATTGGCAGTCATTGCTGATTCATTGCTGATAAAATACCTTAAATTTTCAAAATTATGATAAGTTTGAGACTACAAATTTCCCAGATTCTCAGGGTTTCTGGCTATGTGGACAAGAAATGTTGCGAAATTATTACATTACTTAACATTGCAATTCAACATTTTGGGAATAACAAGTGATTTAAGTCTACTTGCCATTATTTTTTTCACTGTGCTTCGAAAAAAGCTGAAGTCAGATCTTCCACCATTCTTTAATAAGGGAACCTTATTGTTTATGCGATCAAGTCCTTGTCGAATGTCAAGAAAATTAGAATTCCCTAGTATTTTCTTGTCAAAATTACAGCTGCAAGCTTACATGCTGACACTTTGTTTTGCTCGGTCATAAAGATATTTCCCTCATGTACCCTCGGAGGGGTGAGAAAGACTTAGGATATTTTTGGAGCTTAATGATGATATCCAGTTTGTTCATCTTTTCAGAGTGAGTTAAATTTGCTGAAACACATTCTGATTTTTTTTCTTGTTTTGTTCCAACAGCAAAGGGGCTCAGACGATTGAATACACAGTGGTGCACCCTCATTTCACCTTCTGAAGGCAAGAGTGACTAAAGTTTTCAGGTTCCCAGAAGGAGGGTTGACCAGGAAGTGCACAAAACTGTCGTAATTTCATGTACAGATGAGAAAGCTGGTGAATCGTGTGGACCCACAGACTGTGTAATGAGCTGTTGTGAGGAGGTTGCTGCTGTCATCAGAATGGGGTCAACGTGTTTTCTATTTGGTTTTGGTTTGATCTGATTTTTTTTTTTTTTTGTCATCCAGACTAACAGTATGAGCAGGGTTCATTTAACCTTTCTGAAATTTTAACTCATGGGGGCAAAATCTCGTGGGAATCTTAACTTTGTAAGTTCAGTTCGGAATCTCTTAGAAGATGGTTACTATGGAAATTTTCACATTTGTATGGCTCCCATGACGTGGCTTTTCTGTTTGATTTTATTTTCCTCATTCAGACTAACAGCGCACATGAACCCCTCCAGAATTTCATGAGCTCCTGGAATAATTAATTTCTGGAACCAAAATCTCATGGAAATCGCCTTACTTTTATTAATTCCTCCTGGAATTTGCTGGAAAATGGTTGCTATGGAGACCTGCAAGTTTTTGTGGTGCCTATGATCAACTTTGTCTTGAAAATTGAACTCGATTTGCCCTTCTGTCGTCTTGGAAAAATATTGAAACCTTTTGCTATTCTTCTTGACAGTGATTTCCAAACTTTACATGAACCTTGTAAATGAAAACAATTAGGGTTCCTTGATTTTCCTCTTCATATCACCCAAGTCACTCACAGGATCATGAGAACCTTCCTTTTGTAGGACACAATTCCATTTTTTCATTAGATACATGTCACTAACTTAAGGAATAAACAGTTCAAACCTGCTGTATTATTACTCTTCTTTTGGCACAGACAGAGGCTCCATTTGCAGAGAAAGAAAAACAAACTATAAAATGAGATTTCAGAAAATGAACCCTCGTCGTCCGTCAATAATCTAGACAAAAGGAAGTATGTTGAAAAAAAAAGGACGTCAGATTCTCTGAAATTTCCATGTTGGCTTCTCGGCTTCTTTAATTAAGACCGGCTATTGAATGTCATATTTATAAGAAAAGCTGCTACTTTTCAATGTATGAAACTATGACCCAACTGGCAGGTTATGTGGTGTCTAGATGTCAATGGGTTGTTGCTATCTAAACTAACAGTATATTTTCTTACTTAGGAATTGTACCATTCATTTTACAAGAGCAAATATAATGCAGAAAATATTCAACTCTGAAAGAAAACAAGAAGCACTGGTGTAATGAGACCTATCTCAGCTTTGTGATTGTGAAGAAATACTGTGTTTCATTTCATAAGTTTGTAGGTCATTTATAAGATCTAGCTTCATCTGACAAAAGGGTTTATCTTGGCTAAAAATGTTATTGATAAAAGTTCTGTTGGGATTAGCTCTTTGATTCAACAAAATTTGTGTCATAACTCTTGTTGCCTCATCAAGGGCACTCGCAGTTTCACGGGGATATTTTGTTTGAAGATAGGTATTAATGTGAAGATCACGGATGTGCAGAAAAAGTTATTTTGCTGGAAATCAGTGTGAGCCCTTTTGTCGGAAGATGTTACAGATGTTTTGAGAGCTTCATTCACTTCTGAGGCTTAGTGGCAAGTAGGTTATGGATCCAAGTTAGTCTGATATTTCTACAAAGAACTGTCAGTAACACATTCTCATGTAATAATTTTTAGTTTATAGCATATTATTAATTTGACATGGTCATTATCATATTAATTTTTATTATCATGATTTTCATCATCAGTTCATCTCATCATGGGTTGAAGATGTCATCACTGACGTACTAAATTTATTGGGTATTGAATAATAATAAAAAGATGCTTGCTCTAAGCGCTTAATAGCATTTCAGTGGTGTTGTAGTTTGATTTACTTTGTCAATGATGTCATCTTCAAATCATCCTGACATTGAGGTCATGTTTGTATCATTTGTCAGTGATGTCATGTTTGAACCATTTGTTAGTGACATCATGACATCGTCGTGTGAGTGATGTTATGTTTAAATCATTATGTCGGTGACTTCAGGGTTAAATCATTTGTCAGTGAAGTCATGTTTAAATCATCCTGTTGATGACATGATTGAATCATTTTAACAGTGACATGATGGAAATCATCTTGTCAGTGACATCATGTTTGAATCATCTGACATCATGGTTGATTCATTTTAACGGCGACATCACAATTGAATCATCCTATCCCTGTATTTTGTTAATATCGATATCGTCCTCTCAGTTAAGCCATGTTCAGATCTTACTGTCAGTGACATGTTCAAATCATCCCCTCGTTGACGTAGAGATATGTTGTTTGAAACATTCTATCAATGATGTCTTGGTATGGTATGGCAGGTTCATCAGCAGTGAAATATTTTATGCATTCAATCAGTATTTCTTTGTATTTGGCTGCAACACATCACCAGTATGCATAGACAAAACTGATGGTATGTGACATTAAGTATAATATCTACAAACATAGTGGAGTCTTGTCTAAAAACTTTGATCTAAATTAACACATACATTGGCCCTGATTTTTTTTTCTTCTCAGTCAGTATCTACTTTTATCACAGTCAATTTTATTGAAACCTCTGCTTAATAGCAACTGATTTCAGACCCTTAAAATAGTGTATTTCATATTTTAAAGTCACTGGATAGTTGCAGTTCCTTGTAATTGCAAGTCTTCTATGCTGCCGAGGAGTTGCGATTTATCAGAATCAGCTGTATCTCTTGTTACTTAAATTTTATGTTAAATATTCACACAACAGTTTTCCACCCAGCTCCTATGTATTTGCTTGAAGCTGGTGGAGCATGATCCTGGATAATAACATGCAATTGTCTCCAGGTGCAGACACGAAAGTTGTTGAATGGCCATTTATCATTCAAGTCCGATTCCAACTGAATGCCATTTCGGTTATGCTAATTTCTGAAATACTGACTTCACAGCAACCAGGTTAGGTTTATAGTTCTAGAATTAAGAATAAATTAACCTCTCCGAGAAACAATAAGAAGTAATTGCTGTGAATTCAAAGCTTTTTGAGAAATATCCATCACTGATGTGGCATTCTGTTGGAATTTCCCTTTATTAAGTTCCAGACTTCCTCCTCTTGTTCAGCCCCTTCCCTCCCCTCCCCTCCTCTCTCCACCAGTTCTGAGGATCAGAAGCCTTGATGCCAATTATCCTGAATTCCAGCAGTCTTAGACCTCCAGAGATACCTCATTCATGTCTGTTTGTCCTGCTTTTATGTGTAGTTCCAGAAATTTGTTTTGCCTCGGACTCAACATTCCTTTGGCATCTCTCTAAATATCTTGTGGCAAGGCTGCATTTTATATTTAAATACGTTTTGTTTTTTTTTTCTCCAAGTATTAGTGTCTGAAATTTGTGATTTCACTTCTTTGGATCTACATTGGAAATTGTATGGGTCACAGGTGCCACGATTTAAACAGAATCTTTATTTTTGCCATGTCTGATTATATTCTTACTAAGGCTTACAACGACAATATTCCTTCTAGTTAATTACTAGCCCATTGGTCTATTACTCTTTTTTAGGCAGATTATTTTGGGGCTCCGAGAGAAGGAAGTTTGAGAACCTCTATATCAAATCATTTTATTCATCTTTCAGTGTTTAATTACCCATGTTATCATTCATTTTTATTTACAGGTCCATTGAAATGGTCATAAGGAAAAAAGAGAATGTAAATTGAATGCAAGAATGTAATGCTGTAATTCTGAAAGGAAAAAGATTGGTGCAAAAATCTGAATGTTACTGAGTGTTTCATTACAATTATTGCACTGTATTATGTATTTTCTGTATTAAAACATGAATCTTTACACAGCAGGCCATCCTGTCATCCGATTGGCTGTATTGTCTTATCATTTGTGTGCCACTCTGTATAGGTAAGAAAGTCTCTTATTCGGAGAGAGGGGCAAAATATGATTTTATGAGGAACATATCCCCATCTATAAAGTGTTTTGTTCCTTTTGACTTTACTTCCACTCCAAATGGGCTGGCTACACTTGAGTCATGACTCCCAAGTGTCGCCCTGGATTTCATAGCTGCCAAATGTTCTGAAAAAATTAAGTACATGTGTAAGTGATTTGTAAGGGGAAGCGCTACAGTTTCCCAGAGATATAATGCAGGGGGTAACATGGTGTGCAATTTATTCTCATGGGTGCACTAAATTTCTATGGAAAGTTGCACACCAAAGTGCAGAATGGTGCATTTTTCTCTCTCAAGGACGATAATCTTAGAACAACTGTCGCATGCGAAGGCACTAGTTGTCTGACACCAGATTGCACCCACGTCTCTTAGATACATTTATGCTTGATCTTATGGAGGCTTTTCCCGATTTCCTGACTAGATAAATGGTTGTTTCATTTAACATCAAAGGGTGTTGATAGTTTCTGATAATTCTGCATCAAGACAGAAAAAAAAAAGCCTCCATGCGATCAGGCATAAAAGTATCCAACAGACATGGTTGAAATCTGGTGTCGAACAACTGGTGTCATAGCTGATGACATTAATTAATTTTGTTCTAAGATCATCACCCTTGAGAGAGAAAAACGCACCATTCAGATGATTCAGCACTTTGGTGTGTATTTATGTATAGAAACTCAGTGCACTCATGAGGATAAGTTGCACACCATGTTATGTGCATTTAATTACAGTCTCTGGATAATGGGGAAGTTACCTGAATGTCATTTCCATGAAAAGAAAATGAGAGACTTGGAGCAGCACATACTGAGAGGGAGGACTGACACATGTGTAGCAGATTTCCAACTACTGTATAAGTATTAGACTTACATGTACATACAGCTAGGACAGCACCCTTTAGTTTTTGTTTTTTCTTTCTTTCTTTCTTTCTTTCTTTCTTTCTTTCTTTTTGCACTATAGCAGAGATGCCATGTTTTTGTATAAGTTGACTTCCAGCAGACATGGTGGAAATGTAGAGTATACAGACTTGAAATCTTAGATATGCTTAAGTCTATTCAGCTTGCAGACTTAGTAAATTCTTTAATGTTACACATATTTTGCATTATTCACGATGAGGGAGCGGGACATGGAGTGGTTTTACTATGGAAATATATCCCATGTGGTGCTATTAACTGGCTGGGACCACTGATATGTATTAGACAGAGAGGTGCAAAAGAGGTTTGCTAACACCTTTCTTAAGTTTAGGGCCAGTCAGGACTGGAGGTATAGAAAAACCTCAATATAAAGTACAGGTTTATTACACTTGGTGCAAGGAAAATATATACTTAATATCGAGATATACTTAATATTGAAGTCTGCCTGAATAATGATGTTACAGAATAACAATAATAAATCTGTGTATGGAAAATTTGTACTTGTTAACAAAGTATACTTATTAAAGGGGTACTTTAATATCGAGGTTTCATTATTAGATGTTTAGGGCCAATTTCTTAGACTATTTAGAGATGAGATAGTGAGGTGTAAAAAGAAGTCATTTACAAGATGGGCTGTTGACTGAATTCATACTGTGCACGGTTTGTAGTTTTACTTCTTTTGCCGTCAATCATCACATAAGACTGGTGCTGTGGAACACAATTTGTCTTCGTTTTGTGCAGTTTTCCTGTTTTCTTTTAACCCCATTGCAACTCATACTGATGGCAATATCCCAGGACTCTCCCACTTAATGCTGTTCCTGACCCTAAACGATGCTGGAAGGTTCTTGGCACATATTAGAAGGGCAAATCACTCATTTTGTAGAAGCCAATTAATCTGCTAATATATAAAATCCCCCTTTTTTGAGGCCTAGCCAGCCAGTGTCTGTCACTGTCAGGGTGAAGAAATATGTAAAATGACCTGTGATCTAAATAAAGCATCCAGTTTTAAAGTTTCAGGTACAATTTGAACCTCCTAAATAAATAAAGTGTGTAGGCCTACGTATTCGCACTTGGGGACCAAATCATAATTTGAGGTGGCTTTTTTTGAAAGCGATTTATTTGTGAACAAATTTGGGCAATATCCCAGCACGTGGACTTGTCATTTTCATTTTACTTCCCTTTGGCACACTTCGCGAACCTTGCCGGCGGTATGCAGGTCACAAAAGGGTCATTATTTTATTAAATTATATATGTAATAAGGATCAAAAGTTTTATCAAAATACAGTATACAGTGGTCAGTGATCATCACAAGAATGAAAACTTCAGGGCTGACTCCTAAAAGTAACACAATAAGGGAACTCTTGATAACGCACCCACTCCTTGACCAAGCTATGAGAGTTTGTTATCAGAAGTTTTCTGTTATCTTGAGTACTTTACTCTATATTAAGAGAAACAGTAGTTGTATATTAACCCTCTAGTGCCCAGCCCTATTTACAATGGCACAAAAAGTCCGAGCTCCAGATTTTAGATCACTTCTGGATCTACTATGCTGGAACAAGCATCAAAATGATAATAATAATAATAATAATGCGGTTTATAAGTCTCATATCCAGGCTAATGCCCGCTCATGCGACTTCACACTATTATGGTGGGGTGATGATCTTGGTTTGCTTTTTCTTTGTTCCACGAAATGTATCAGACCTGATATGCGGGGCACTAGAGGGTTAAATGGGAGTGTGCTAAACAGAGAGATGTGCTAAGCAATGGTTGTGTTAACTGAATTTCACTGCATCTTTGTCGTGGAGGTTATGTTTTAAACAGAGTGTGTTTGATGGTGTGTCAGTAAATTACACATAATTCAAAGTTATGATCCGTTGTGAACGAAATATTTAATCTTCATACATATA
>JAWQUT010000091.1:824538-837038 GCA_033807755.1 Ellobium chinense | reverse complement strand
AAATTCCACAGCCATCATACTCAGTCCTGCCCCACCTCCTCCCGACTAAACGCAGGTAAGGTCGCCCCCTCTCATTCCTCCCTCCCTTACAACGCGGGCAGCCCGACACGACACAACCTGTCCCCCTTCATCTCTTCCCCCTGCACCCCTTTCCGCCCGCGACTGGGTGGCTTACTAGCCTGATCCTAGTATCCTACGTCCGTCCACTTCACCCCTTCCCCCACCAACTTCCACTTTGCAGGTCGGGGCCAGATTACTGCGCTCTACCACTAGATCCTTTTCATCTCAATTTCAAGAAAAAACACAGCTGAAAAATGATCGCCGGTAACCAATGCGATAGTAGATTGCGCATTTCTCGATTGTTTACATAATTATGACGTGACGATGTTTACGCAGCGAACACCGGAGGATCAGTGGTACCATTACATGGACACCACGATCTTCATGACCATATAGTTTTGTACAGGTAGACGTGGTCAGACAAAGAAGCTTGCGCCCGACATCGGCTTGCTTTGATTTTTTTGTTCTCCCCGAAAATCTAACTCCGGCCGTCAAGCAAGCGCAAGCGCGTGACACACACAAATACATACGCACACAAAAGTAACGAAAAAAGTAACGAGTAATTTTGTATTTGTTACACAAAAATTCGGTAACGGATATTTTTTCGTTACCTAAGATGAAGCGTGTTACGAGTAAGTACTTGTGACTCGAAAACTGTAACGAGTACTCGTAGCGGCGTTACTTTTTACTCGTTACAACAACCCTGCAGGCCTGTAATTGTACTTTCACTATAGGGTCGTACTACTTAGAGTTTATATTTCATCTCCCTTTTTCCCTCTTTTGGCATGCCCTGCTTCCAGTATTAAGGACTCCAGGAGAGGGGGGGGGTAATTTTGATATCATGGGAAACTGTATCCATTTTACTTTATTTTGCCAGGTACTATTTAGCCCTGGGCTGGAACTGCCAGTCAAGGGTGTGCTCAGGCGGAAGAGGATTGGTTTGGCGTTGACCAGTGAAAAATGTAGGCTCTGTTTACAAATAGCAACCAAGCTCAAAATTTCAATGGGCTTGCTAGGGTTGGGTAAGTCTTAAAATTTGGGCCACAGAATGAGCTTCAATCTGGTATGGGTCTTGGTGAAAGCTAAAACTTTGGGTTCAGAGGGCAGCTCAAAATGTTAATATAGCCCATAAAGGAAAAAAAGGGCCAATCCCATTACAGGTCTGTAACCTCTGTAACCATAACAAGCAGAAAGATAAGATAAGATAAGATAAGAATGACTTTATTATCCTTAGAAAGGAAAATTGCCTTGGCTGTGGTACATGAGAGTAAATAACAAATAATCAAATAGTCTAAACATAGTAGTACATAACTCATTACAATACAATACTCAGACTGACTCACATTCATGAAAAACTTGATATTTTCACTGTTATCTCCCTTAGACGAAACTTCCATTCGTCAGAGACTAGGCATATTAGCATCTTAAACACTATGTTGTTCAGAATTTAAGGGTTCCGGGCACCATGAATACATGTACTGAAGATGAGAGAGAAGGTGTATAAGGACAACCAGGCATCATTATGTTTCAGATGCGCTTTATAAGGTTATAAGATCAGTCTCTGTGAGAACGGCTACGTTCTACGCTTCACCTCCGTGTAGATACTGTGGGTTTGCAGGAACACTTCCGGGTCATGTTGGTCCCAGCAAGTTGCTAAATATCCGCATCTGGTGTACTTGAAACTGAGAGAAAGAAGGAGGACAGAAGTAATAGTTAGCTGTAGATGCTACTGAATAAAAGAATGGACACTCTAAACAAATTGACTTTTCTCGTTTTTCGTTGAAGTCAACCACTCTGTTTTAAAAGATCTTGGACGATAATATGTCTTGCTGAGTTGGATACAATGGAACACGCTTATTATGAAACTCCCTTTATCATATAAACAGGGCCTATTTCCGATGACATAAAAGTGTGTAATAATTTTTGGTTCGTCACAAGTTACATAAATTTGACTTTTGACCTGCTTACGAATATTTGAATGGAAGCCTTGGAAACCTCTAGGCTAAGAATATGTGACGTCATTTCTTTTGTGACGTCATTAATATGTGACATCATTTCCTTTGTAACTATTTTCACAGCTGTGAGGTTTCCCTCCGTCTAGATTTTTAAAAAAATATTATTTCAGTCTGTCTTTCTTACCGTTTATCATCGTTCTCTTCACGTTTCAGTTTCAGTTCATTTAAAAATTTGAATTAAAGTATTTGAAATGTCAGAGTGTTTTTGTGGCAGGGGCGAAGGGTCCATATAATCAAATAATCACTGATTATCAGCCGAAAATGCCGTTGGTCGACCTTGGCCTTCGTGGCAAGTTAAACAAGAACACCGCCGAGTCCTATTTATTTGCTCTTTGTCAGGCCTATTCTTACTTTGACCTACGTTCAGAACCTGATACCCCTCCAATTTTCTCTGCTCTATTCACTGATTAATAGGGATAAAGAAGAACCTGGACACCCCTATAGCCAAATGTGGAGTGGCCTCACAAAAAAACTCAATGAAAGCAAGGAAATTTCACCGGCTAGTAAAGAAGAGCTGCTAATCAAGGTCTCCGCTTGATTTGTGGTACAGCTTTCACCTATTGCGGTTTAATGTGATGCGGAACAAAAATAACATATTGGTAAAACGAGACACTATTCTATAGCATTTAGTGAAATTCATTATTATCAAGGGCCTCTTTATTCGACAATAATTAACACTGTTGCTGACAAGTGACATGCCTTCAGTCACAAGTTTACGACCACTTTTATTTTTCGCTCAGTTTAGAAATGAATCCACACTTGCAGAAAGCCACATGAACAGTCTCACCACACATATCTCCATTCACAAGCCCAGTGCTGGTGTTGCCACGTTGCCTATTTTATAGTGCAATGTAGCTGAATCCCAAAATCTTTGGTTGGGGAAAGCACCTTGGGGTACATTTACTTTTTTTATGAAGGAGGTTTCTGACTTTATGAAACATACAAACAAACTTATTAAATAAACATAAATTCTTCTTGGGAAATAACATGAATGACAAAACGTCTTGGAAAAGTAATTCAGTTGGCCCCCCCTGTTCTCAAAATCGGCAAGGTTTGACGGTGGCAATACTCACATAGGCCTACCCATTTGCAAAAAGGTGGGCTCGGCTTCATGGTGTAGACTGGGCCGAAAATCACGTTTTCAATAAAATTAGTATCTTCTTGTTTTAGATCTGGATATCTGGCTAGAGGTGGAAACGGGGGAGAGGGAGGGAGTTGCTGAGCATAGAGCGGTTTGTCCAAAGATGTTAGTCAGTCTGCTACCCAAGCAACCAAAGGTCATTCTTTTTAAAGCTTGACGGATTGTCACTCCCCTACGGTCTGGATGGGTTTTTCCTGCAAGGGCGTGTTCCCAATGTTTTATTTATTAGCCTAGGCCTGCTAGGTCTAGCCTAATTGGGCCTAAATTCTACAATTTTGGAGCCATTACACCTTGGTGAGTGATAATATACATGTATTTTTGTGCGATCTTGGCCCTGTAATTGATCTGTACTTTTTGATGCCTTTTCAGCCAACCTGTTTCTAACTACTCAAACTTTTGTTGTAGCTTTTCAGGAATTGTGATGATGCCTACGGATTTTTTAAGTCCATAGGCCTACTCTGTGTTACAGTATCATACTGTGAACATCAAATGTGACTCCACGAACGGATATTATAGCTCTTTCAACTAATACCGCATACGTGACTATAAGTGATAATCATGTTCAACTATGATTACCATGTTGAGAAAGCCAGCCTTCGCCCCTGTTTTGTGGTCTAAAGTTTCATCGCTGAGTGTCAGCTGTTTGGATTTACTTTGAGCCGCGTAACTGTGTTTCATTCAGTTCAAGTGTGGTTGATGTGTTTCAAACAGGGCCAATCCAGGGTCCTTTTCAAGGTAAAAGTTCATTTTTTTTTATTAATTAGATTTTATATGATAAAAAGGATCTGAAACTCGTGTTTGTTTGATATCAGATTTATGACACTCATTATTCATCTATCGTATTCACTCGCCAGAGACTCGCGAATACGATAAGTGTATAACTCATTTCATAAATCTGATAAACAAACACTCATTACAGACCCTCTATTTATGAAACAAGCGCTATTTCTGAGACATTTTGCAAGTCTTAGGGCGATAACTGATCCACATCAATCATCCTGAATAGGAAATGCTGTTTATGCGAGACGATTTGGACTTACAGGCATTCATTATAATTATTTCATCATAAAATTGTGTTTGAGCGTAGGTTGTAGAGATTGAGCTGGAATGACGTCATACATACTCTCTTACCAAAATAATGGCGCGAACGTCTGCAATGCCTCACTGTTGTGATTTTATTCTTTCCCCTTTTGAGCTCTTTTCCTCCCTCGCCTTCACATGTGTCTCCTGTCTCTCTTTCTTCACACATTCGAACACTCTCTAATGTTGTTTTTATAGAGTAAGTCTAGTTTGGGGATGTTTGGATGACTCCAAGAATTGCAGCCGACTTTTGAGAATTACAGGCAAGTTATCATACAACCTACCAACCAAGCAACCAACCTGCACACCCTTCAGCAAGCCAACTCGCCAATCCACTGGCCAACCAAACAGTCAGGCAGCTAGGCAACCAAGCAAGCGAGCAAGCAAGCAAGCAACCAACCAACCAATAACTTTTCCTCTATTTCACCGTCTTTATCTCTTTCTTCATCCGTTTTCTGTTTCTTCCCCCACCCCACCAAAAAAAAATAAATCTCTCCTTCCTCACCTCTTAGAGCCGGGCAGATAAACAATGGTCAGCTCGTGAACGTGGCCTTGACCTTGTGATGTGGTGACACGGACCTCACCGCCGTTTAGCAACAGGTTGTACTCATCATAAGACACCTCAAACTCGTGTGTGTGCTCACCTGGCGGGTCTCTCACTGTTGTCGACATCTGAATGGGGTCAAAGAAGACAAATCTACAGGACCTAGAGAGATCACCTTTAAAACGAAACAATGGTGCTTGGTGGTTGATCTTCAGAATTGCCGTTTTATGTGTGTAAACAGTGTGAAGTCTATATCAGAATCATGATTTTATAGCAGGCGCAAAATACTCTCACATCGAGGACAGGGACACCACCAAACATGGGGGAGAGCTGACAGCATTTAGTAGTTTTATGAAATGGAAATAGAACTATAAAATTTTGCTCCTACGTACCAATGACAAAATGGTGGTGACTTCCGGAATAACCTTGGATACCGGTAGTCACTTTCACCCTACTATTATTGCTCTTGCAGTTTCGATGCACTGCTTTGTTGTTTTTAAGTAAATATCTCTAAAGTGGTTCTTCAAAATTCTTTTTGTGTTTCCTGCCTTTAAGTACTTTTTTCTATTAATACCTTTTCTTCAATGTTTAGACATTCAAGTTTTATGACTGTACAACTATGTATGTTTTAGAACTTTATCTATTTTCGTTTATTTCATAATGTTCATTAGGAAAACTTTTACCACAGACATAAAGCCCACACACACACACACACACACACACACACACACACACACACACACACACACNATATATATATATATATATATATACACAGTGTATATTGGTTTAGAAGCTTGGGCAATGTTTGGAAACAGTCTATTCAGTAGGAAAAAGATAGTTTTACAAAAACCCTTGTTCATTAACCCTTGTGATTCGGTGACAAATTTTATTCTACGGGTCCGCTTGCTTCACTTAAGTGCGGCAATAGAATATAATTATACTCATCTCCTTGCCGACCTCTGAGCGCGGGAATAGAATTTGGCACCCCGGTGTCACCTGATCCGGCGGCAACTGTTATTATTCTCCGTAGCATTGGCCACGCAGCCAGTGGGGGGCTGGATCAGGGGCGCCTCGCGCTACGAGAGTTCATTTGTGAACGCACTACAGTCATTAACATCAGCAGGCTATAAATGCACAACTTTTCAGTTTACCTCAAAAGCCACTGTAGAAGGCAGTCCATCTTCCCCTCCCAGTAACTTGTCCTTCAGAGCGTTCAGTTCCTTCCACACTGAGTTGCCTTCACCGTGAACCGGGGCTATTGGGTACCTCAGTCTGACTTTGCCCACACCTGTAATATCAAGGTTAGGTCAAGATCAAGGAAAGGTCAAGATCAGTGAGAGGTTAGATCAAGGTCGTCATCCAAACCGAAATTATGATGATATATCAAAGATGAGAGGACGCGTTCATGTAACACCTCATCAGTTCACTATTAAACCACCTACACCCACGATATCTGAACTGNGGGGGGGGGGGGGGGGGGGGGGGGATGCCCGAGTTGTGTAACGACCTTTGTTTTATTTGTTCCAGAGTGACTTTCTGTTTTAAAGGAGAAAAAAAAAGAACTTAATTTTTGCATGTTACGTTTCATGTAATCGCCAGTTGTTGTTTTGAATTTGCTGAAACAAAAGATGGGTTGTTTCCCTAGGTCGGAATTCGTGGGTAAGAGGTCGCGCCATGCTTTGAATACTGGCGCCAGTAGGCCTATGCCTATGCCTCTTATCAGAATTCGTTGTTCGGGTATAGCAAGTCCATTAAAAGAATAGGGGTAGTTTTTAGGTTAGTTTCTTTGAGAGTGGGTAGAGATAAGAGCGTGACCATTCCCATAACGTAATTAAACATAATATATAGATGCATCAGTCCGACGACGTGACGTCACACAATCACACACCACTTGTATCCATGTCAACCACATTGCTTGGACATTAGAGGAAGACTGCACCGTCCTACAGACCATATTACATCATATGATACCCTATTGTTCCAGTAAAACAGTCTTTCAAGTGTCTGTCATAATGATATAACGCCTCTGCTGGCCTTGGACAACCTACAGGGTTACATTATCCAAAGTCCGAATTGTTACAACCACTGCGCGCGTGGCGGCCATAAGCTTACGTCAAATACGTTCTCGCCACATGGCCAAGCTGTGTAGCCAGTGCTCTGCGGACGGGTGATAGCAAGTTGGTATGAATGTTTTAATTCCTCTGTGAACAGTAGATATGCCAAATAAAATCATGCTAAGGCAATACAAATGCAGAATTCTTTTTCTGGCTTACACTATCAAATTTTACATTTGAATTTGGAATACCAGAACTTTAATTAAAAGCTGAATAATACATTGTCAGGTAGAGGTGTCTGTACCTGCTGGAACGTGAGTGACGTCAGCGTTTTTGCCACAGGCTTCTGCTGATCGGGGAAGGGGAATAATTCTGGACGCTAAGGCCAAACCCGGTAACTCTAGCTCTTCTTATTGCGTCATATTACATACGCGCTTGGTAACAGAACGATGCTCTATCTTCGCAAAATTGACTCGGTGGGCACCATAGATAATTTTCAGAGGGAAAAAGTATTGAAAAACGGAAAATTATTTTTTATGTGCGTGTTCTACTTTAAGAACAACACGATCTGCGTGTTCGACGACTAACCCAGCTGATCGCAGGCCATCACTGAAATGAGAGAGCTCTTTACAAAACAAAGGAAAGAAGTTCTACCAGTCAGGAGATGAAGACTTATTGGTGTGAAAATAATTGACTTTCGTTATGAGCTGAATGATGTATACAATACACGTGGTGGTCGCTACTTCTGAGAATGGCCGGAAAAATAAAAGACTATGACACTGCGGTGGTCCACATTTTAGCTCAGGGACACGTGGTTTGATCCTGTACGGAATCCTTCAGGGAGGCATCAAAAAAAAAAAAATGCGCACACACCTAAACGTTTACAAAATTCCCTATATATTTGGAGCGTATAGTGATATGGGGGAAGCGGAGAAAGGAAGTACTATGGCTCCAAAGCATAAACTGTAGTCACGCCACTGCCAAGTTTAGGGTCACATGCTATAAAATAAATTTTTTTGTCATAATGACGTCACGAGTTCTGCATAATCTCCGCTGAAGCAAGGGCGACTAACCACTGTACCTTCAATTTCCTGGAGTATGACCCTTGTCCCAGACGCCGCCATTTTCCTGATCTCATTGTCTGGGTCCAACACATGCACGGCATTTCTTACAGTGTCAGCCGGGTCGCTAGTGTCTGTTTTTCCTGGATGAAATACAATATTATGTCATTGAGGATGTGCGTCTCAGCATCAGCCAAATTTGGCAACATGAGGTCGTATCTTTAATCCTGCTAGTTCGACATAATATATGAACTGACTTTTCCGAATAAGCTTAATATATCTGTGTCCATTGCGGAGCAGTTTTTCGCTCTTCGGGGGATTCGAAATCGCTAGCGAACTTTTTTTTTCCTGTTTGTAAATCATTATTAAGATACAATATCATCAAAACCACTTCCTGTTAGTCTAAGAATACCATCATCATTAAAATTAATTTTTGTGCTTTAGAAACATTAATCCAGCAATAATACGTAAAGAAAAGTATACGAATTTAAGACAAGGTATGCCACCAGCTTCATCATGGTTATCATTAGCATCACCAACAACAATGTGTGAAAGATAAAGACCAAGACCAACCTGAGAAGAACTCTACAGGTGTGAGGTAGTACCGGGTTCTGTCCACTCCATTGTAAGCTTTCTCTAGACTGTTTCCCCCTGACCGGCTGTCCATATTGGCCACGTTAGTTGCCTGGAAAAGAAGCGATAATATTCTAAAGACTCAACAGGCCTTAATGGAAACATAGGCTAGTCTTTGGCTGTATGGAAACACAGTTGAAATAAGATAAGATAAGATAAGATAAGATAAGATAAGATAAGATATTTATCCCCGTGGAGAAATTTTTCTTTGTTACAGTGATGCATACAATTATACATACATTAACAGACACAGACTCACACACTTTTATATGGCTTTTGAACAGATTGTGCATTACGAAGCCTGGAAGTTTGGAGCATTCCGAGATTACTGTAGAGTCAACATTCTCTTCTTATTTTGTAAAGTAAATTTACAGTTGAATATCTGATGCACTGTATGTAGCATTGCATGCGGAAGTGGTGCTGTCTAAGCAAAATTACCCGTATTTTAAAGAGTATTTTGAACAAGCTCAAGGATGCTCAAAACGTATCAAAGAAGATCATTACCTAAGTTTTTGTAGATGGATATATGGAAAACAGTTTAGAGGCAAATCGAATTAAGCTTTCAGAACCTCCGTGCTGATCTCAGGTTTTTAACTCTTGTAACACTACGGTAGAATCAGTTCTCATCTTTATATCTTTATGCTGGGCGCGAGGGTTAAATAAATATCAGTGTCAACCATGTGAGGTGGGGGTCGAAATTTGCAGCTGAGTATCAGCTGATCTCCCTGCATGCAACACGCCGAACGCGTATTATGTGTAATACTATCCCTGTGGAAAATTGCGTTTCAAACCCCCAAAATCTGCACCAAGAATTGCAAAATTTGCATGCAAAATAAGGTAAACATTGCACAAAAAGTGGCAAAAATAGCTTCGTAGCTTCATTATACTTACCACCATATCGCGTTGTTTATTATTGAAATGTTGCGAAAATGCAGAAATGGAACACATTTTCTTTGTTCCTGTTCACGCAGTATTGAGACACTGGCGGATCAAAAGTACACTGTTTGGCCAAAATCAGCGAAATTTGCACCAAAATTGCAGAAAATGCATGAATTTGCGGAAATTTGCAAAATTGCAACAAGGCCTCAAAAAACGCCAAAATTGGCAATAATTTGCGATCGCAATTTTCTGGGGGGGAACAAGTAATACTGTGTCACGAAACCAGCGGGAGGCAGGGTCCGAGGCATCTCGTGCTAGGCGAGTCAAGAATTTAGATCACTGCACTGCATGTTGCCCCCTGTTGGTCGCTCACCTCGTTAATAGTCAGGTTATACGGGTTCCAAGAAAGGAGAGGCGTCAAGAATATAATTTCCAGCGGGATGGCATAAGAGAAACTATTATAAATTGTCTCACACACTCGCTGTCTCATCCCGTTGATACGCCTGGAGAGATAGAGAAGTATTTGAGAGCGTGCGCATTGACAGTGGCATCTCTTGCCATTGTAAGAATTACATTATGCATCGGTGCTGAAAGCACCCTTAGTAGCGTTCAACATGCAAGGTTAATGCTATTCTTACGATGGTAAGAGATCCCGTCTTTAATGCGCACGTTCTCAATTATCATTGCCACTATTTTGATCATTGTTGGGTTTTGTCACTGTCGTTTTTATCATCTTAGAAGCAACCACCACATCTTCTGACATCATCTTCATCATTGTTATCATAATAATCATCAGCAGCACAATCCCAACCGCATCATTCAATATAACCACCATCCTCAAACGCAGCATCATCATCTTTATCATTGTTATTACTATTATCATCATCATCATCATCATCATCATCACATCGCATCACCTGTGACCTTGTGGACCTCATCATTATCATTACTACCCTCGTCATCCTCTCCATCATTATGATGATCACATCACAGCCGCTACCTCCTCCAACATCACTAACATCATGTTCATCACCATTACCACCCCCACGCTCTTACGAGACTTTCAGCGCCGTAGACAACCCCCCCCCCACTCACTTATATTTGCAGTCCTCAAGCCCCATGGGTGCTATCCTCTTCTGGGTTGTCTGTGCCACCCACAGGTTTTCGTCGCTGAAACCTCGGGCTGCAGACTGGGGAAATCGATTATGAGGTATTTATAAGTGAACTCCGCTTAATCGCAATTCAGCATGCGATTATGCAAATATGTCTAACTGTACTGGCAGTCTGAATTAGGGTATATGTGGGTTGGTATTCATTCAGTCTCTTTAATCTCAGAAGTGTTCAAAACGAGTATCATTTTTCGGAAGGCACCATTCAGATAATATATCATCTGTGAAATTACAATTCATTCTAATTACACAAGAACAAATTTACAAATTGATATTTTGACTAGTTGACACCCTAAAGGGGCTGGGACACACTTGGATCACTTTTAGGAGCTCCCTGCCTCCCCTCCCCCCTTTCTCCCCCGCCTCACGAATTCGCGCATGCTGATTGCTTGAAGAGATAAAGTGCCACCGGCTCTACTTCTATTGTCAGTATGGGAAATTGCATTTCAAACCCCCAAAATTTGCACCAAAACTTGTAAAATTTACATGCCAACAAAAAAAGTGCAAAGAAATTTGCGAAAATAACTTCGCAAGTTCACGATATTTATTACTACAAAGCATTGTTTACTACTGAAATGTTGCAAAAATGTAGAAATGGAACACATTTTCTTTGTTCCTGTTCACGCAGTATTGCGACACTGGCAGAAAAAGTACACTGTTTCACCAGAATCAGCGAAATTTGCACTAAATTTGCAGAAAATGCCGAAATTTGCGGAAATTTGCAAAAACTTGCAAACAAGGCCTTTAAAAACGCGGAAATTGGCAACAATTTGCAACGCGATTTTCTGGGAAAGGGGGGGGGGGAGCAGGGGGAACAGATTATTTTGTGAGGCCCACTCACACTTAGTCCCATAGCTCCAGTCTTGGCGAACTTGTACCAACGGTGATAGAACCCTGTGTCCAGCTTCACCTCCTGGTCAGAGTAGGCCATATCATACATGATGCCCTCACCAAAGGCGGCCTGGGTTAGGTTGTCCGGGAGGTTGTCTTTCCCAGGAATTGTGTAGAAGATTTCGTCAAGAAGCTGATACTTCACGTTCCTTAACGACAACAGAAATTTGCCATGTTAATTCGGTGATACTGGAGGACAAACAGGTATAAATCTACAGTACAAGCTTACATCTATAGTACATGCTTCCATCTATAGTAAAGGCTTCCATCTATTGGATAAGTTTAAATCTATAGTTCAGGCTACATCTACAATAAACACTTACATCCATAATACAGGCTTCCCTGTATAGTACATGCTTACACCTAAAATACAGGCTTACATCTATAGTTCAGGCTTACATCTATAGTACAAGTTTACATCTATAGTGCAGCTTACATCTATAGTACAAGATTACATCTACAGTGCAGGCTTACATCTATAATACAGGCTTACATCTATAAAACAGGCTTACATCTATAGTAAAGGCTTACATCTATAGTGCATGCTTACTCGGAAATTTCCAGTGCAAGGTGTTGTCAGCTGAATTTCTTAAAATTAGAGTGGGCAAATAAAAGTTACACACCTTGACGTTCTGCATTTTCTTTCCACTATTTAGTTTTTTTACTAACAAAATTCTAACAAAAGGTTTCAGGACGACAAAATATGATTTCAATTATTTTGGGGGGATTCGGGTGGTTTTTTTCTTCACATTTCTATCGGACTATGAGTTTTGTGCCTTCCAGTATATCAGTCTCCTCGTACTACATCAACTGCCCACTACGGACTTTATAGTCATTGTCTCTTTCATTGTTCTGTATCCTTTGTATTATGAAATCTCTCGATAGAGCTTTTTCTTTGTCATTGTCGTGACGATATAGAAATTGATTTATCATATTATTTGTACGTGTGGCCAGCCAATCGTACATCTAT
>JAWQUT010000091.1:808224-824455 GCA_033807755.1 Ellobium chinense | reverse complement strand
TAACACTCTAGAAGAAGAACAGAAAGTTAACTCCCTGAATGAAAGTAATGAAAGTAATGAAAGTAATGAAAGTAACAATCAACTAACCGCCGGCGCCAATCAGAAAGGAGTGGGACAAAAAAAAAGTTAAAAAAAACAAAACTTTATCTGATGTTTTTCATTACCGTGGATTCAGCTCTTTTTCCTGCCGTGTAATCGTGTAATCGACTACTCCTTTTCGCTCACGCCTCACTGATTGTCCAATAATACACATCAATAGTACGCATGACTGTCTCTTCATAAAAAAGTTCCACTTCTACTGAAATTATAGGTCAACTTTATGTTTATGAAAAGCTTGAAAACAGCATTCTCAGCATTTGTTAAATTAACGATTCCAAGCAACGATTTTAAGTTTTTCATTAAAAATTTAAGCTGAGCGTAGCTGAAAATACCTCTCTTAGTTCGAATGTTTAGATTAATTAACGTCCACTCGAACTGTCCTTTTCGAATCCGCCCACCCTTTCCATCGGACTCCACCCGTCATTGTCCCCACAGCGGGTAAACACTGTCCTATTATATCCAGGGATTATCGACTTAACTCGCTATCTCATTAAATGCATTATTATTATTATTATTGACGGACTAACGATAATATTATGATGATATTGTGAGATAAATTATTGATATTGATATTGTTTTGATTGAAGCATTTCTACAGGTCTTGAGAACACAAAAAAAACACATATTGATGTGATTTAAACATCTCGGCATCTGGATATAATTTGAACAGTATTAGCTGTCAGTAAAACAGGAACACTACAAAAAAGATCCCTTGGACAGATCAGTGGCCGTATGCATAATCCATACGTTAGTTAACGCAGTGCTGTAACCACGGGAAACTCCCAAAACATTAGTAGTGTTCACTGCAGTTAACGCAGTACGTCCATTAACGTATGGATTATGCCTATGGCCACAGGTTAGCAAGACTGAATTCTCCTTTCCGAATCAGTATCCAGGACAAATAAACACATATTTACCGTGGTATCTAGGTGAGACTCAAAAGCATGAATGACCGAGTAAAGCATATAGTTTCTGGTAAACAAGCATGTGACTGGAAAATAGAGCTACCACGAAAATAAAAATGGCGTCAATTGCCAGCTTATATGTGGGCAATCAACACCAGAGGTCTCTTATATCTATCCCGTATTGCACCGGGCACGTGGTCCTAGGAGCACTTGTAGGCATACACCTGAATCTAAGCCAAATACTGAAGCTCAGAACTGTATAATATACAAGGCTTGAGATCTACAAGTTAGGGATGCTTAAATAATGGATCTATGATGTATGTAGCGATCCGGGAAAACCATTCACGATGGTCAACTTTTCTAAAATGTAGATATCGCGGTGTCTGTATTCGTCATTCATCCTTAAACAGTAGGCTTTTTATTTTACACTTTTATCTTTATTAGAAGCTGAGGAAAGCATGAAGTTAGAGAGTGATGAATCTTAAAATGGTAGATGAGTGGCAATAGTGTGCATGAGGAACACGGGTTATGTCTTGGCAGTGGATTGTAATCATGTAATATTGTATTGTAATGCATTATGTTGGCCTATGGCCTAATAAAACCTTTGAAAAAATCTTTGAACTTAAAACCGAGACAAATGGATTCAAAGCAGGTAATAATCATTATAAGTGAATGTCGATACACAGAGAAAATAATTCATTAAAAATATTTATATGCAGAGTTACGACGTCCAATTTCTAGAAGTGGTGAATATAATTTTTATTAATGTCATAGTGATAAAAACTCAGTTTCGACCTTGGACAATAATAACACTTTATTCTGCGGCTAGCATAAAAATTTGTTCCGCCACCTCCGATGGGTTTTCCTGGACCGCCATACAATATTTATTACTCCAGCTAGTTAGAAAGGCCATTGCATTTTTCTCTTTACTAGCAAACAGTTTCCTCTTTTCCAACTCACTTGCTTCCCTCATACAGCTTGAATCTGGCCGCTCGCGTTTCCTTGACCTCATTCAGGGTTAGACCTTTGCTTATACGGAAGCTCAGATCGTCAACCTGAAAGTACAAGCAGGCAAGAGTTGAACGTGATTGGAACGTTTGGCTTTGCCGTTTTTTTGTTTTTTTTTAAAATTCATTGGGTGTAAAATGTGATAAATGGGAAAGAGTTATATAGGTCTTACTGCATGAACAGAAACTGCAAAATGAGGATCGGAGTTTGCAACGAAATTTTTTTTTTATATCTAATTACAATTTATGTGAAAGAATCAAGCTGCAAGGCAGAGAAATAGGACCAGGGTTTCAGGTATAGGACTAAGGTCCCAGCCATCTTGAATCTTTTGAAATTACACACTTGACCTCACTTAATCGCAAAGAAGATGGGACATGCCATTAAAAAGAAGACTGTGCAATTAAGCGGTGCCGTTTAGTTTTGACTCTTGATTAAATTTTTAAAGATTAGTTCCCCGGAAAACAAAACGACCAAGCGAAGTCGTCTGCGCTATGACAACATTTGTTTCTTTGTGTTATGTAAGCTGTGACAAGGACAGGGGAGATGGGAACAGGTATAAACATACATACAGTCAGTTTCGACGAGGGCTTTGGAAATTTTGGAAGAACCAATTGAAAGTAGCACTAAAAAAGTATGCGACATATATCGAGAACATCTCGCCCTAAAGATTTGAGTTTGATTGAGTTTGTGTTTTACGGCGTATCAGCACGATCACGGCTATATTACGCCCCTCGCCCTAAAGATACAGAAATGGTCGTAAGGATAAATGATTTTGAGGGATGGGGCAGGTTGGGGACGGGGTAATGAAATTTTTATTATTTTATATATTATGTGTTTAAGTGATCCAAAAGGTGGGAAAGCACATTGAAAGCCATCCAGAATTAGAATGCAACATATCGAGGAATCTTTCTGGCTGTGGGATACGAAATTTTTCTGTTTCACAAACTGGTACGAGTCGCTTGATTTCAGGTTTATTTATGAATTACAAGCCGTGAAAAATGCAAAATTTACATGGATAGAACAATAAGATAGGCAAAAAGACAAAAGAGAAGGGGCACGACAGACAGACAGACAGACAGACAGACAGACAGACAGACAGACAGACAGACAGACAGAGAACGTACCTGCTGCAGAGCATCCAGTGGTACATCTTTGTTCACAGGGTGGCATACAATTCGATAGTTCCATTGTGCGTAGTTTGGCATACCTGCGGAAGAAAACCACTGTTTTATCAAGCTGCACAAGATAGGTGCCATTCCCGAGATACTGTCGTATGTGATGATTGGAAATATATGGAAACCGGGTGGAAAGGCACTACAGTATAGTATTCTTTCTCTTATATTAAGGGGGAGGAATGTGAGCTCAGTCAGATAATTTTTCAGATGTTACATATTATTTTAAGGAAGTGTGTCACCAGGGATTTTACCAAGGTACTGTGAATGATCAATTTTGAGAAGAAGGGCCGAAAAAACCTACTCTGGAAAATTTCTGTCCCTGCCGGGGATCGAACCAGGGTCTCTCAGCTTGCAAGACTATAAAGGAACAATATTAAGTTCCTCTCACTGTATAAAAGATGAGGATATACATCATGGACCAGTTTTTTTTTATTTGAATGCAACGCCACAGTTCACACTGGAGCTCTATATTTTTCTCTAATTTCACAAGTAAAGGATTTCACATTCTATGGAAACTTTGCAGACTGCTTGTTTACAGTTTGTCTAAACGTTACGGTAGAGAACATTGATATAAAGATGGCTAGGATTTGAAATATGAAAACAAATCCATCTGAACCAAAGCGGTGTTCACGGCCATGCAGGGCTTGTCTTCCATCAGTAGCGAGCAGATGACGCTAGTTAAGCTGAAGTCCAAAGTGGCACAGTCTAATCTCTGAGCAGAGACAAAGATCTGAATCGTTATTTCGCTGTTCTACACTTCTAAGGACAAACCCACCAATGCCCAAATGAAGCTGGCACTGTATCTTGCATTAGGACGGCGCTTTGCCATTAAAAAGAATTTCGATTTGGCTATCCATGCTAAATAAAATGTATATGTCGAGATACGCTTATGGATGGTTACACAGACAAGACTTTCAAATTCATATGTTATGGGGCTTCCGATTTAGTTGTCACCCTGTGAGCTTCCAAAACTCTCGTAACTTTACGCCTCCAGGACAAAGAGAACACCGGACCGCGTCAGCCCGCTGGGCCGAGAGTCGCCTGAAAGCCTTGATACCAGGCGAATTAGACTGGTCTGAGCTTCTCTGGGTTGGCAGGGAGTGACGACTGAAACCGCCATCCCCAGCACCTGTATACAATAGTTAGAGCGTCTAAACTGGGCTCCAGCGCTACAAGGGTTAAGCTTTGCCGAACACCATTGTGACCTTGGCAAGAGGCGTGGTTCATCACCTTTAGCTCAAGTCGCTCTTCCCTATAATGCACTCTGACCTCTGACCTTCCCAACTTATTCTCCTGCCGATGAGTGGAATTCCCGAAGTCTTGACACTGAATTAAAATGGGATGTACTTGGAAGTGATTTCATCAGACTGCTGTCTTATGACAAAATGGCATGTAATATGCAAGACAGTTTCTGTTGAATATGTGCCTCTTTTGTCACAAGACAGCAGAAATTACAAGTAACTTTAATGTCGAGAAAAACAACAACACAGCAGCAGTGCTTTGTACCCGTGGTTCTGTTGACAGACATGATGGTAGTTGGTAGATAGGCATAGTTCTCCAGCCGACTCTTCGTTCCACTGTAAGAGGCAAACCTGACCTATAAGATACAAAAAAAGATGCAAAAGTTCATATCATCTAACCAGGCTGACATCGGACTGGATCATAAACGGGAGGGGCATGCTGTAGAGCACAAACCTCCGCCAAAGGAAAGCCTGAAAAGAAACTCTTTCCCACAGGTTGTAATGCAGAAGACACGATGCATAATTCACCCCCACACGTGCATTGAAATTCTTATGCAAAATTGCACACCGCAGTGCTGAATGGTGCATTTTTCTTCCTCACGTAAAATCATCTTAAGACTATTGTCATCTGCGATAGCATCGGTTGTTTCACACCAGATTTCTTTAGTCTTTAGTCTTTATTTCTTTAGTCTGTCTAAATTTAATTATCTCAGCATTTTAGGAAGATCCCGATGTTTTCCCGGAATGGCACGAACCTCTTTTTGTCGGTTTGCGGACATTTGGCTGACGGACACTCGCCGAAATTCTTTACAGCATCTTTTTATATCTACTCGCCTTAGCATTTTTTTTCTCGCACTCAGAGCCCGTGCGAGTGTATGTTATCACTAAAGTTCATATGATCGATCCTCAAAGCCAGAAAGTAGCTGGTTTACTCATTCACAATAGAAATACGCCAGGCAGTTTTCCAACATTTTCTTTAGCTTTTCGTGGACAGATTTTACACACAAAAAAATGCATTAGATATTTTATGTTTTTGTATTTTGCTACTTATTACAATAAAGAATTTTACTGTAATAAATATTGGTGAAAATAAAATTCCAACACCACCTCTAAAATAAAAGGAAACTCTCTTACTCGAGGAAACATAAAATCTTCACAGAAAGATACCTCCTTTTTAACAAGTGTTTCGACCCTTTGACTTCCTGACACTCGAAAGGGGCTGGGCCACACTCTATCCCCATCCCCACCGAAAAGAAAAAAAAAAACATTAAAAAGGCAACAAAATAAAATTCGGCCAAGTGTCCGTTGGGTCAAGTGTCCGTTCTGTCAAACGTCCGGTTTTTGTCATACCTTTTCCTGCAGCTCGAACCAAGAGCTGGCGTCAATGAAGTGCCTGTCGCTCTGGAATGGTTCATCCAGTTCTTCGTCCAGTGTCCAGGCACCTTCCAGGAAACACAGCACAGGCTTGAAATACTTGGTATAGTCCCTCACTGATCGCTCCTGGTCTTTGAACGCTTTGAACCAAAGACGCATCTCCGCAATTTGGTCCTGGGATGAAACCAGTAACAGTATGCCTAATCGATAAGTTAGTTAACGTATATCGTTAATCACAGTGAACAGTACTAATGTTTTGGGGGTTTCCCGTAGCTACCGCAGTGCGTTAACTAACGTTGGGATTATGCATACGGACACAGAACTTTTACCGTAGGGAAATCGCTTTACAGATTCAGATTCAGTGTTTATTATAGGCGCTGTGGCGAATTCCAACGTATTATATAGAACATGTACAGAATAAGAATGATACAATGCAAATAAGCAAACACTTCTAAAATGCCATAACTCTTACTCTGTTGCTCCAAATTTCTCTGACCTGTCACACGTTTCTACCTTGCACTCGGAATTAAAGAGTTTGCTCACATTTGCCCAATACATTATACTTTATCTCTTTGAACTTTCTCATTTATCCTTCGTCCTCCTTTTACCTGCTCCCCCAGCCCATCCCCTCCAAAACACACACACACATACACTCACTTTTCCCGAGCAGAATACAATGCCATGCTGTGTTAATCTCATCCATAATTCGCCTACACATATAAAACAATATACATTATACATATAAATGCACAAAATTTTAAATAATAATAATAATAATGAATTTCTATAGCGCACATATTCACCTGAGAAAAGTGCTCTCTGGCGCTGCTTAACACACATACAATCTATGATAAGTCATTGCTAGTCGCCACAGTGCAGCGGCCTTGTTACTTCAGCTCTAAAGCCAGGATCTCATTCCCACCTGAGTCGAGTGGGGGAAAAAGGAATGAAATGTCTTTCCCGATGACACCACAACATAAACCGCCCGGCTCGGGAGTCGAACCCACAACGCCAGATCTGACAGTCTTCAGTTTATGAGAATAGGTAGTCGAATTACAGAGGTCAAATATAAGAAGCATGAACAGTCGTCCCTGAAACAAGGTCGCCACTTCCGGTGGTCGCGATTTAGAGGTGGTCACCAGACCAGGTTCGACTATACTTACATCTACATTGTCAAAGGCGAGCACCTCTGGGGGGACATCAGGAAAAGGTATGGGTTCAGTGGCGTGGTACTCCGTGGAGGTGGTGGAGGGCATGACAAGCTTGTAGTCGTTGTGTCGTGTACGGAAATCCACACCGTTTAGCACGACATTCAACTCTCCCATACCTGGGGATAGCACACAAGACTGTGGATACTTGCCCACTGGGACTACACCTGATTGTGCACGAGCAATATTTCGCATGCTGGTTTATTGATGAGTTTGTTGAGCTCGCTGGGTATTGTTTTGTGTGCATAAGAGAAATTATATATTTAGATGCGAGCCAGAGTTTGTTTTTTTTTGTTGATCATTGTGTTTTGCTAATCTCCACTAACAAAGAATATTGATACAATAGATATCGTTTACTAAACCTCTACAACTATCGAGTATCTATGTAATATATGTTAATTCTATGATATTCATTTTCCATATGTTGTTAGACAATCAGAACAAATACATTTCTTGAATCCTGAGTACGGAATCTGTTGTCTCTCTGGCTTCTTATCAAGCTCTTTAGAATAGCTGGCCCATTCCAAGATCGTTAATGAAAGATTTCACCTTTTCACCAGTTTTAGCTGAACTTGTGTTGTCTCCAAGATTCCATGCCATCTCTAAACTTATTCTATAAAGAGCAAAATGAATTCAGTTTGTCCCCCCAAATAATTGTGGCCGCAAATTTCCGCATTTTTTGAGGCTTTGCTGCTATTTTGCACATTTTCTCAAATTTAGCCATTTTCCACAAATTTGGTGCAAATTTTGCCCATATTGGCAGATAAAAGCTCTTTTGTTGCCATGTTTGCATAACTGCGTCACGGGAACACAGAAAATGTGTTTCATTTCTGCAACTTTGCAACACTACCTTAGTAAACAGTGTGAATAGCGATAAATATAGCAAAGTTAGGCAGATATTTTTGCAAAACATTTTCAAATTTTGGTGCAAATCTTACCATTTTTTGCATGCGAATTTTGCAATTCTTGGTGCAAATTTTTGGGGTTTGAAATGTAATTTTCTGCAGGGACTGTTCAGTCATAGCGGGGGCTTCATACTATAATGGAAATCTTGAACATTACAGAATGTTTCCATCAATGTGTGAGAGCTTGCGCGTTAACGATGGGATCTCTTACCATCGTAAATCTTATAATGACTCTGCTTGTTGAACGCTACAAAGGGTGCAATAAAGCACAAATGCCATTAATGTAATTCTAACGAACATAAGAGATCCCATCGTTAATGCTCAAGTTCTCAATTTCACTTAGTTTCGTTACTTAAAGAAAGCAGCTATTGACAAGAGTGGCTCTTTTTTATTTACCAATAGTTCGGTCGTAGTTGGAGTGGTCATGCACAGAGAAAACGGCGTTTCCTACGTGGCTGTAGGAGTCATAGTTGCGGAGTCCCTTTCGACCGCCCCTGACCATTTTCACCCCAGAGTCACCATCGGTCCGAATTCTGAAAACAAAGATGGGATAATCACGGAATAGGACTGATGTTGTGGCTAAACCAATGACTAAATGAACTGCATCTATGCAAGGGCGGTCCTGTCCCAGGAGATTGCCACAAAGATGATAGGCAAAACAATGGAACAGCTATGACGAAACTTTTGGCCGCATCAAGAGAAAATGTTCCTTTGATGGAATGCAATGGGAGATTAATCGCATCCACTCTTCCTCTTCCACTGTTCGTTTCAAAATCGCCTTCAGACTCCCCTCCCACCCTTTTTTTTTTGATAATTCATTATGACCTACTTGTTTACTTTTTAATATTTCATTGTGACCTACTTGTTTATTTTTAATAATTCATTATGACCTACCGACCTATATGTGCTGGCAAGGTGTGCACCCGTTGTGCCCAAAAATAATGTTTGAAAGAGTTGTCACCCCCTCCAACGCACACCGGAAGATAGAAACGCGCCCTATTATTAATCACAATACAAATCTTCGATGCTTTCAGCTTAGATAGGAAACAGAGCTAGTAATTATTTCAGGCACACTCACCGGAAATAGGGATATGGGAGGGTATCCATCATTTTCAAACAATTCACGCATTGGGCCTAAAGGGCAGGCTGTTCCCGGAAGATATTTCTTAAAACTTGCAGGCATGGATTGTTCACTGGTGCGTCATAAATTACAACGACTGTATTTCCTAAGAACTAGACCAGCTAAGATATGCATAGAGTCATACTTTTTTGTATCAAAATTAGGCAATCTAGTGTAGGGTCATAATTATGTTTTGTATTTCTTCTTAAATCGTTATACTCTGTACTGGTTGTATGAATTCATCAGTTATTGTTGATTTTTGCTTGGCTAAAGTGAAGCACTATCATAATAGTTGTTGTTGTTATTGGTAGTGGTGGTGGTGGTGGTGTTATCGTTGCTGCCTTTGCTGCTGCTACTGGTAGTGGTTGCTGGTGCTGCTACTGCTGTTGTTGTTGTTGTTGTCGTTGCTGCTGCTGCATCTGCTGCAATCACTATTGCAATGACGACTATGACCAACTGACCTCTCCTCCACAAACATCTGCTGCAGCATGACCTGCCTACTGAGGTCGCCCATCACACTCCTCATGGAGGACATCTGAGCGAGCATCTCTTCAAACAGAGCCCTGAGCTCATGGAAGGCGGGCTCTATCTCCACGGCACTCACACGAAGACAGGACAGCAGACAAGTGGCCATCAGAATAGAGCGGTAGACACGTAGCTGAAAAGGAGATTGATGTGTGTTTGACAGATGGATGAATTTCCTGAAAGCTCTGGATATCACCTCCGTATGGATAATACTGGATCTCATGTCAGCTGCTATATGGGCCCCATATGGCGCTTTGTTGACATAAAGATAATAAAAGATGAATGGGACAATGATATGTTCTACGCGGGCTGACGTAGCTGGGAAACAATCAGACATTTTCAACTTTTCTCGTGGGTGACAGCTGAGAAACACAATAGCAAACCCGAATCTACCATTCTTAGTTAATCAACTCCAGCAAAGCTCACGTCCTGTATAAGCAAAAAGTACAGTATACGGTAATGTGATTGCATCATCAAACGTCACTTCCAACAGTAAAAGAGGCATCAGCCATTAAAAGTCAATGTCACAGACCATATTAAGCAAACATATTCCTTTGACAAAAGAGAAGTAGAAAGCGGAAGTAAAGATTGTCGGAGTTGTGGTTTGCGATGCCCAGGTGATCGTGCATACGTAATAACTGAGAGTCCTTAGTCAGCAAGTTATTATGACCTTGTGTTGGTACCATACTGGCTGGCCCAATCCTAGTTGGTATGACAGACCCCCAGAAACAATATTTGCTGAATGATAACTGACATGAAATAGCGGACTCAGAGATGTTAAAGCGAGCCAAAGTATGATAGGTGATCTGCACGCTTGAACTGATCATAAGACCACAGGGGATCAACATATATCTGTCTTAATAAGCCAGGATGACCACGTAATTTTCGAGCTCTGTTGCATCGGGTGAGTTTGCGGATTTCCGTTAATTATGTTTCAACACAATGGAAGGGTGAGATCCTTGTTTTGTGCCGAAACAGAATTTTCTCATGTGAATTTTTTGTAAAATCGGGCAATGCAAGGTCGGAGAAGAGAAAGTTTTTAAAAAGTCGCTCGATCGGCAGGTCTTAAGCGCTGCAACACTCGTAAACTGGTGTCTAATTGTTTTAGCTTCACACGGTAAAAACTATCTGGCACGAAATTTCTCTTGCACCCAATGATTGCACTGAACTGTTTTAGCTTTACACGAAAAAAATCTGTTTGGCGCAAAATTTCTCTTGCACCTCATGACTGCACCTCCCATGTTGCCAGTTTGCTTCATTTAATATGAACTCACGTGGATCAATTTCCTAGGGTGACTGCTGGTCTTGGAAATCCACTGGCATATGGCAGCTTTGACGTAAGCACATTCGTAAAACGTAAGGTCTAGCCATTTATCAGAATTATCGCCAACATCGTAGAACACAACAGTTTCTACTCATTCTGATCACCGGAAGTGAATAAATCACCTGGCATATTCATGAGTATTCCATGAACAGGGCTAAATGGTCAAATTATCTCCGATACTGAAGTTGGTTGTGGTAATTAGATAATGGTATTGATTCAGAATTTTCAGGCCAGCTCTGATAATAGTATAGAAATTTAAGTACAAAATCAAGAACTTAAAAAAATACTTTTAAGCTGTGAATTTTATTGGGGAAGCAGAAAACTTTCGTGTTGCGCGCTTCCAGTTAATCTGTAATCATTTATTACAAGATTTATCAACTCATGCATATTATAACTACGGTTAAGCATGAATAGATAAGTTCATGATATTATTATATTATTCTGTCGGATATAGTCCCTTCTCCATGAAACGGCAGTTTTCTTTGTTACAAACCTTTTACCATTGTTTACCAGCTGGTTTCCTTTGATGTCTTATAGAGGTCTTTCCTTCCTTTTTTTGTAGAAGCCGTCATGTAACAAATCTTACCATCTAAATTTAATTACAAATCTTACCAATCGCTTTGAAACCTTTCTAGCTTTCTCACAAATCTTGCTTTCTTTATAACAAATATAATCTTTATTTTTACGAAGTTTACCTCCAATCTGAAACGTATGTCTTTTTCCTTACCTATTATTACCGTAATGATGTTGCAGGACGTGTCCTTTTCATGAATCGTGCAGTATACATAGTTCTATAACTTTCGTCCTTATCGTTACAAATTACATGTTTACACGTTTAAACTTACATCAGAGATCCTAAATAATAACTGAAGAGTGTTTCTCCAAAACTCTGTATGCGGATTCTACAAGCTTACTGAAAGAAGGAAAAATAATGTCTTAATAATGTCAGAACTCTTTAAGAATTCATATTTCAAACTTATTTTTCAAAAACGATGTAATAAAGATATGCATCTCTAATATAAATAATATAACTCATTTTCAACAAAAGAGATCCAGTTTTAAGAAAACACTCTTCAGTTTAATTTTTGTAGCTTACGTGCTATCCCTTTTTTTTAAAAAAAATAAATGAAAGTGTATATTGAGCCTTTTTGTTAACACGAAGACAACTCACCCCCATAATAGAAAATACTTTACGCCGCAGATTTCGTGAGTAATGAAATAAGAAATATGGGACGGACTGAGCCAAATCCTTGAATATTTTGGCCCCTTTATACTCTTTAACATATAATAAAGATTAATCTGTTTGTAATAGCAAAATGTAGTTAGTATAATAAATGAGACCTAAAAACACTTGTCTCGTTAGTCTCTCTCGGGGCATTGACTTCCCTGAAAAACTTAGGGATGTTTTTTTTTCGAGCATGGGCGGATTCGATTATTCTTCACGCCTTGAAATGTTTTCACTCCAAAAGACCATCTGGATGTGCCAGCAGCATCGATGATAAACGTGAAACTTTTGTAACCCCTGCATAAAAAAAAAAACACCAAAAACAACAGCAAAAAAACTGAAGCTATCCCCAGTTTGAATTAAGAGTACTAATGAAATCAAGATAATATAATAATAACTAAGAAAAAAAACTATGATCCTTTGTGACCCACAGAAAGGAAAGAGGTGGAGTAATCGTATTCGGTTCGATTACAGAACATATTGCACTACCAGAATGGATTCGATTGCGTACCTCACATTAAAGACCACTCAGCACGGATGCCATTTTGGGCTGTACGATTAACCCAATATCTGTAAACAAGTAATTTAACGGTGGGTGCACTTACATTGTGGCAGGAATTATATGGATATAGGCAAATTAGTGCTTTGCTTATGGTCAAGGAAGATCGACGCCTTTCTGTTAATAGCGTTCCAATAGTTCTTTATTGGCTTACATAAGTAAGGTCACTGACTGACCATCTCTTTTTCTGTCTTTCTTTCTTTCTTTCCTTCTTTCTTTCTTTCTTTCTTTCTTTACTTCTTTCTTTTAGTTTTCTTTACCTTACTTTTTCTGTTCCTTCATTCCTTTTTCTTCCTTTATTTTCCTCCTTTTTTTTTTCTCAATTCCTGTTTTCCCACCTACTCTCTGTCTTATTTTCCTCCTCTCCCACTTTCTTTCCTTCCTCCTTATTTCATTCTTTATGTATTTAATGATCATATCACGAGAACCAGCACGACCTGTTTCTCTCTTTCACTTTCAGCCTGAGTACTTGTCTGTCTGTCTGTCTGTCTGTCCGTCCGTCCCCTTGCATCTCTTCTTGTTTGTGCTTGGGCGAGAATCAGTCCGTCTTTCTACCCTTTGCCTGGGCCCGTTGACCGGCCTGCAAGACTGTCTACTTGTCTGTCTGTCCGGCTTTTCCGGCGAAGTATTTGTTCGTCTTTCTCTTTGTCCACACGCTCACTTGCCCTTCTGCCTGCCTGCCTGCCCTTCTGCCTGCCCTTCTGCCTGTCCTTCTGCCTGCCCGTCTGCCCTTCTGCCCTTCTGCCTGCCTGCCTGCCTGCCTGCCTGCCTGCCTGTCTGTCTGTCTGTCTGTCTGTCTGTCTGTCTGTCTGTCTGTCTGTCTGTCATATACGAAAAGTAGAAATAACGAGCACTGTTCATTTGCCCTATTTCAACATTAATTTATTCTTGTATACATGTACAAATAAAAGGCTGATGAAACCATAAAATAGGTTGTCAAAATTTACAATTGCGCAGTGTAGCCACGGGCCACTGAACAAAGAGAGTCAGGGGGGCGAGCGCGCATGCACGCCCGCGCACGCGCGCGCACGCGCACGCACGCACGCACGCACACACACACACACACACACATCTCAAGAACTTTATTTATACTTGACTTCTTACANCACACACACACACACACACACACACACACACACACACACACACACACACACAGAGTTCTTACAAGAGTATATTTTTTTTCTTTACTATCTGAAACCATAACATCACCAGTAAATCAACTCACAAACCAAAATGCTTCTACTAAGAAAGGCTAAAATGACCAGAACTTTATCAGGTTTGCCAAACTCTTCTGCGCCTGAGTTGACTGATCATACATTATCATGGAACTCACAAGTGAACTGGATAATCACAAGGCTTAGTAATCTAATACTTATCCGTTTTTAGAACGCACCAAGGTGTGCAAATCTACACATTACTGCACTACACTCGAAATGAAAATATAATACCACTTTCCTTGTAACCATTTTTTCTGATCACAAAAAATGTCTTTGAGCTTCATATCAGCAAATGGCGAGTGGAAACACCTGGAAATAACTTCTGTCCCTTCTGCAGATTATTCATTCTGTGGTGCAGCTTGTGAAAGCGGTTCATTAAATCCTGCCAAAGTTTTGGTATCTCTATAATATGTTTTAATGTCAAGTTGGTGCATGCCATTTGTTGGATATTTTTTTTTCTTCTCAAGCGTTGAATCATAGCTAAGGTGTTATTCAGGCTGTAGGGCCAATAAATTCACCTTTACGAATCAGCCAGCAAGGACAAAAATTCCCGTATTTGCTATGGTCTCAGGCTTGAAAGCGTAAATAACGGAGTACTGCTAATAGTTCTTGATAAACATGACTTGTGATTAGAAAACAGTAGCCTAAATAAGCAAATAAAGTATCGAAGGTGCTGGCCTATTTCAGCCATGTGGAGACCTCGACTGACCTAGTTTATCCAGATGGAAAGCTTTTTTTAGCCTTTTTGGAAAGGTCAGTGGGATGGATATGATCGTCCATTTCTTGTCAAATGTTCACAAAACATCGCTAAACCGTAAGTAGGAGTAATGCAGTCGACTCCACTTAATCACAACATTCCTGAGATAACAGACATATGAAGTCACTGGATAATCGCAACTATTCCTATGCTCCCAAGGACCTTTCAAAGCCTTAAAAAAAAAAGCTTTTCACATGGCTAAACAAGGCCAGCAAAAACTCACTTATTATTTACTCGGCAGCCCTGTTATCCAGTTGCAAAGCTTGTTTGCCAATAACTATAAACATTACTCAATCATTTACGGTTTCCTGCCCCACTCTGAGATCATGATAAATAAGGGTTTGTTTGTCCTTGTTGGCTGTTTCGAAAAGATGAATTAGGCTGAGTTGACTGTAGCATTATATTCAGTGTTGTCATCGATATGAATGTCAAACCCGTGGCCAGTAAAATTACTCCTGTGTCTTATATAAGTAACTCAATACCTATTCTATGTGACTGACTTTCTTTATAAACAGAATATGACCATATTGGGGTAGTGGTGGGTCGATACCTGAATTTTTGAGTATCGTGATACTCAGTCAAAGCTCAAAAATATTGAAAATATCAATTTTATTCCAGTTCTAATATTTAGTACAAGATGGGCATTTCGATACTTTCGATACAATGGACACTTTGCAATACTTCATGTACCTTTCAGTTCTTTGGATACCTTTCGATTTGTCCGATACCTTTGATACTGACTTCATATATTTAAGTTTTGAAGGCATACATAGTAAGAAATGATAGTAGCACCACTACAGTGGAGTCTCTTTATTCGGAGAAACATCTCCTCAGTTGGATTAGCAGTTTCAGTTTAGACCATACCACTCAAATATTCAGCTGGGCATTTTGGTGTCTTAGAGTAGCGTAACTGTGTTTCTTTCAAATACAGAGCTTAGTCTGATAGGAGTTCCCTTGCTTGGAGAAATCCTTCTTTGATCTCTGAAAAAAAAATATGCAGTTTTCTTTCTAGACAGTCTTTTCAGGTAAAAATGGATTCCATGCATTATTTTGAACTCTTCACGCTAGAGATGTACTGTAAAGGTAACATTTGTCCCATACATATCTCATGATACAGAAAGCACAATTAGGATTTATCACACACAATGGGCAACATGGTAGAGATTTCTATAGGAGCCTACATCAACACGTTGAAAATCGTCGAGAGGTTATATTCATACGCGTCACGCCGAGATGTTGCAAAGTTGGCAGAGGAGAAAGTAGTTCCGTCGGTATGTCCACCAAACGAGACAGTTCACGCAGTTCCTCCATGTCTTCCTCCGCGTTGTCAAGTAACGCTTTATGACCTTCACACTCAGCAGCCAATCGGAGCTTGTTCATCGTGTGACGTATACCCAGGAACTGTCTGGCCAAATCCTGGTCTTGAAGTCGGATGCTGATCTGTTGAAAACGAAACAAAATAAATGTTACAGTATATTAATTAAACAAGATGCTTTTGGAATATTCAGTTAAGGTTTGTGCCTAATTTTACTATTCCTTATGGGCGTGGCGTATCGGAGTGAAAGGGGTGGGGAGTGGGGTGAGGG